>PVKS010008900.1:0-66262 GCA_004027875.1 Aplodontia rufa | reverse complement strand
CACTCTACTTAAGCCCCAAGTTAATTTGACTTCTCCTGGAAGTCCGAGGTTCTCCTCAGATTATATTCCCCCATACTACCTCCCTCTGGTCTACTTGATGTCCTTCCTGTTCCCCTCCCCTCTCCCTGCCTTTCTTTCTATGTCCCTTGGGAACCTAGGCAAGGTTCCACATGATCGTGTAACAATTCATACATGTTTAGGTAATTGTTAGCTTAGCCATCTATCATTACTGTTTTCACTTGAATTCTAGCTTCCACAAATGAGAGAAAACATTTGTCCCTTGAGTCTCTGAGTTTGGGATACTTCACTTAAGCAAAATTTTTTCCATCTCCATCTATTTGCCTGCAAAAGCCATAGTATCATTTTCTCTAATGGATGAGTAGTATTCCATTTTACATGTACCAAAGCTTTTGGATCCACTCATCAAGTGAGGGGCTTCTGAGTTGCTTCCATAATTAGTAAATTGAGCTGCTATAAACATTGATGAAGTGTTTCTCTAAAGTAAGCCAAATCTAGCTCTTTTTGGAAGATACCCAGGAGTGGGATAGCTGGGTCAAAAGGCAGTTCCAGACCTAATTTTTTGAGGAGTCTCCACACTGCTTTCCAGAGTGGCTGTACCAGTTTGCAGTCCCACCAGCAATGTGACATGTTCCTCTTTTTCCACAGCCCCTTTTTCCACACATGGCTCTCGGATAATTGGTAGACAGCAAAGCTAGTATCCTGATCAACTCTGCAGCCCAGTTTTTGTGTTGTTTTCTTTTAGTTATCTTTCTAAAAGATAGATTGTATGGTTATTATAGCACTTGAAAATCTTCGATAACTTTTCATTGCCAAAATATACAATCTTAGCATTAAAATTCCTCCCCCCTCCATTCTACCTCTGAACTACTCTCCCAGCATCCTCAGTAATAAAACCCTCTACTTTGTACCCTCTGTTCCAGTCCCCGCACACTCTGCTTTTTGGCCCATGATGCCATTTCACTCTTTTCTGTCTGCTCATAAATCTGGAGTATATGCCATTCAAGATCTGTACAGTCTGCCCTCTGTATCCAGAATTTCTGTATTCATGAATTCAACCAATGTAGGGTCCAGATTTTTTTAAAAATGCTTTTTGCTGAGCATGCTGGCTTCTTTTCCTTGCGCTTATTCCCTCAATAATACAGTAAAACAACTATTTACATAGCATTCACACTATGTTAGAAATTGCAATAATCTAGAGGTTAGAGTTTTGTGAGGATTGTGCAGGTGGCATGCAAATACTATGCCATTTTATATAAGGGACTTTAGCATTAGCAAGCTTTGGTATCCACAGGAGTCCTGGAACTAATCCTGGCAGACCCTGAAGGGTATATTGAAATCATACTCTGGCTTTGAAGTTGGGCTCAGATATTAACTTGGTGAAGGTTTGACCTATCTCCCTCTCTAAACAGATGCTCACTTAATATTTTTTCATGTTTTTTCTACAATTGTCAAGTGTTTTATACTTATCATAGTGTGTGTGTCATTTACTGTAAATTCTTAGATACAAACCATTTTTTATCTTTAATTTGGAGCTCAGCACTATACATTTGGTAGCCTTCTGTAAATTTCTTGTAATTTAATTAAGTTGCTTATCTTTTGTGGTTATGAGGACGAGTTAGATAGGACTTGACAAAATCATACCAGGTTTTATTTTAGAAATGAAAATCACTGTGGAAACATTGCTAAAGCTGTCTTTTCAATTTGGAAAGTATTTCCCTTAATTTGTATTATCAGAGGAGTTCTGTTTCTACATTGGATCTGGAAGACTGGTGGTTATAAGATTGGGATTCCTACAATTTCATGAAAGGGTAGCCCCAGAAAACACTCAATAACCTGGTTGGCCTTGGAAATATGTTCATTCATTTTCCCCAGACCCCTCTGTTTCTTTCTCTACTTTAAAATTGTTACACTGCATAAACTAAAATAGAGGTAGGCAGCTTATGTGTTCTAACAGATTTGACTATTATATCAGTTTGCAAGTATTTGTAACACCTGTGAATTTCCACTTCCTTCTTTCTGTCTACAAACAGTTGCCAGATGAAGAAAATAAAAATACATGACATCCAGTTAAGAAAAAAATCTCAGATAAAAATGAATAAATTTTTAGTTGTGTCCCAATATTGCCTGGGACATAATTACACTAAAAAGATCACTATTTATTTGAAATTCAAATTTAACTGGGTACTTTATATTTTTTTTTCTGGCAATCTTGTGTCTACATCACTTCCAGCTTCTGTTACTTATCATCATAATCATTTAAAAACTGCACCAAGCAGAAGCTCTCAGAAATGAGAATTCCATAAAACTGATTTTCCTTGGAAAACAATCAAAGAAAGATTCCTTAGCTTGCAAATCTTAAGCATTGAGAGGAATGTGACGTAGCAACAGGGTAATTAATTCTAAGGTAGATGGTGAAACACTGGTCTCAAGTGCAGCAGTCCACAAGCAGTGAGTGCATTTCTGGTAATTTTTCCTATGCAACTAATACACTGAGGCAGGCACATCTGGGTGACACACATTCTGGAACTAAGTAAAAATGCCTGGGAGAAAACCTGTGTGTGTATGTGTTGCATTAAGCAGCCCTTTGTTATGAGGGCGTGGAAAGGGGGCCCCGAATATTGTGTTGAAATGGAAGCTAATTGATGGACAGTATAATCACCATCCTAGTTAGCGCCCCGGGACTCTTTTCAGACCAGCAAGCTGTAAATTTAAATGGAAACCAAAAGAATAGTACACCGCCCACAGCTCTTGGTTACATTACTTCATGTCTGAAATATGCAGTGAGTAAGAGAGAGACTTAGCAGAGAAAAGCTGCAGAGGCGCTGTGTGGTGATTAAGGTAAGACTGAAGTGGCGGTTAAGAATCTCAATTTAACAGTGGACAGATAAGATAACCTATTTGAAGGATTAAACCCAATTCTTTGCTCAGGATGATTCAGTTCATTTCTGTGTGCTGAACAGCACAATGATCTCTTATCTTAGACCAGCCCTGGACAGTGTAGTCTTTTAGAGATTATGTGATTTGGGGAAAGATGGATCTATTCAAGAGTCCAATCCATCATGGTGTATTTATCTTTTAAATGCCTGCTCTTTGATATTTTTGCAAGTACATGAGTTCTCTAATCAGTGGTTTCAAATCCCACCCAACTCTGCCCCTTGAGCCATGATGGAAAATTTGTCAGCCTCTGTTTATTTGTATAGAAATGAAGCTGATGCTATCTATCATCTCTCTCGGCCGGGGTGTAGATTAACTGGGCTTATTCGATGCAAAATGCTGGGGATTTATTAATTGCTCCGTGGAGTGGAGATTTACCCCTTCTTATCTGTGTGGTTTCTTCCTTTCAGTTCTTCCCCTGAGTCTGATGTCAGGGACTCTGCGTGTCTTCCTAGAGTCAAACACTTCTGCCTGTGTTCCTGACTCTTGAGACCCTGTCACATTGCAGATGGGGAAGCATGTTTGCCCTAGGCTGGAAGCAGCAGAGGGCTTTCCTCTCTCCTGGGCCTGCTCTAGGCAGCTGGCATCACCCACCTGCACTACATGCTGAGAGAGGCTGTGAGACTGCCAGGAAATTTAGTGACAAACCCTCCTGCCCCCATTGACTGACAGGGCCTGCAATATGCACAGGAGGAGTGAGGAGGAGTGAGCTGGCATCCTGCGGTGTGCTGCTTGACTCTCCTTGGTCAGGTCCTGAAGGAGGCAGAATTTGTCTTCAGGACTTTACTTCTCTATCCTTCCCATCACATTTTGTACCATCGTCCCCAAGTCCGCTGGTCTGAACCTACTGGCTATGTGACAGAGAAAATGAAGGGTACACTCTTTCATTTCTATTTGGATCTGGGGGCTGAATAATCATTTCCTTCTCAATTCTCTTAAGAGGCAGAGGCAATGAACGAGATGTCACTACCAGGGTCCATAATCTCCTATTGCTGCTACAGCACCCCCCTGTAAGAGGCTTACAGGGGGGAAGAAGGTGCTTCTCAAAGCCACAATCCAAGCCCTCACTTCCAAAAATAGATTCAAGGAATCTGGATTTATATGTGATGGAGATTTTAAAAAGTTCCACTACGTTCAGGTACCTATGTGAATGAATGATTCCACAGTTTCTGGGTCAAACAATGCCAAATACCTTCCTTGCTGTTGGTCCCTCCCTGGCTTCCCCTTATTACTGTTCCATGTCCTTGACTTAGACCTCTATTAAGACACAAGTTTTCCTGAAAGAACCTAAAAGTGACAACATGGAAGAGATGAATATAAAATATAGACATTCCAGAAGATGAGCAAACTCTGAAACAGGAGGGATAAGACCACAGAGTAATAATGAGTACTTCCACCCTTCAGAGAGCTGTACATTAGCTGAATGAGAAATTTTTAGAAAGTAACATTTCCCCCTGATTATTATCATAGAAATTTTGAAAAAATATGGAAAGTATTAAGGAAATAAAAATATCTGATAATTCCACATTAACAATTGACCCCAGGTACTTAAGGTTTTGATGCATTTCCTTCTAATCTTACATTTGACATTTTCAGATTTGCACCTAAACTATTAATCCAGACAGCCCTTGGGATTTTTTTTTATTTTTTTAAAAGTTACTCACAGATATGAACTGAGGTTGTCCTGGTTTTCTCCAATTATGCTAACATGAGTCCTCAACAACACAGCTACTAGAAAGTGTCCCTCAGCAACTTCTGAGAGTTTTCAGAGCCTTATTCTCATCAGTGTTCATCAGTGTTCTGTCTCCCCATCATGCACCTGGGGGCATTCATTGTGGCTGTTGTTGCCCTGTGACATGACAAATTTGATGTCTTCTCTGCTGACCACTACTGATAGCACTGTAGCTTGGGGAACAGGACTCTGCTTACCCCATGACCTTTTTCTCCAATTCTTGGGATAGACCTTCCGTAATTTTCCATTCACAACTGGTACCAGGTTATAGCTTTTTCAGAAAAATTTACTAACATTTAGGGAATATGGGGGCAAAATATAACATAGGAGTTAACTTAAAATTGCTTCTACAAGGTCATATTGGTAAAGTTCAAGTGGTCTGAGCTCAAGGGAATTGGAAGTTCCCTGCCCCACGAGAGTCTAAGTGTTACCCTCTTTGGTTTTCATTTACTATCTCATTGTCAATCCCATCTCCAGAATGATTGGCAGTATGAATTTCTACTCCCTTCAGATATTGAAATACCTAACCAGTAAGGGATTGGTTCATCTGGCAATGATAATTCAGTCCTACTAGTCTTAGAGAACATTTCCTAAAGTCTAGGTTATTGCTGCTTCAAGTCAAATATGGATCTTAATCTCCACATTACCAATATCATATGAGAAGATCAGGTTTCCCCAACTGCTGCATCTTTTGCAAAGAATTATTGCTTGGGCACCACATCTCTTTAAGATGAAATAATGATTTGATGGTGTATGGCCATTTAAGTCCAGGTTTAGAGAAGAAACATTGTCAGAAGGAGCCAGTTTTTGGAGGTGTAAAATACAGCAGTTTTACAGTTATTAAACAAAACATGTTTGTCAGAATCTTCTGCATATGAATTGCTTTAATACATTTATACATTTGCTGCCATTTTTCACTGCATAACTTAGAGACCACACAGAAACTAGAAAGAGTCTTCCCAAACATAAAGCAAGACACTATGTGCAAATTTTAAAACAGTAGTTTTAAAAATACGTCTTCAGGTCAATTTTTCATTTGTTATATAGCATACACATTTGCATAATAAAAATCATACTTCACACAAAATTCTACTTATTCGCATTCTATACTTAATTTTCCATTGTGAATATTTTTCAGTATCATTAAAATATTTTAAAAGCATGGCTTTTAAATGATTTCATGATCTTTGAATCTATAGTTAAGATAATTAACTGTTTTAGGGGAAGCAATGAGGTTATTCACAGTTTATTAATATAAATGACTTTAAAACAAACATCTTTGCACATAATCAATTGTCCATTTTTTCTGATTACTTTCAATAATTCAGCTTTCATTAATCAACTTCTCCAAAACTTAATGCTTAAAGTTACTAACATTTATCATCTTTCATAGTTCTGTAAATTGATAGAAAATCTGCTTTTCTGACTCATGCTGGTTCTAAGCAACTAGATGGTCTGAGAAGGCCTAACTAACATGTCCGGAACAGCTAGGACAGCAGAGATAACTGAGACCTCCCCAGCTGTCTCTCATCTTCACAGAAGCTAGCCCAGGTTTCTTCATAGTGGCAGAAGGGTCCCCAGCAGCAGGAGATGGCTAACCCCATTGCAAAAGGAAATTTTAGGTCACTACTATTATCATGTTTTCTCAAGTCCAGTTGGAAAATGCAAGTATTATGGCCAAATCCAGATTCAAAGGACAGAGAAATAGACTAAATCTTTTGATGGGGAGAGAGATAGAGTCACCTCCAGGTGGGGCCTGTATGTAGGGAGGACCCATTGCAATTGTCCCAGTTTTTGCATATAATCAGCTGTACTCTCCCCAAGTTTCCCCAAGTAGAATGAGTGTCTCACAGAGTGTGAACTTTTTTTTAAACTTATTTCTTAATGCATATTGCCAAACTTCCCCTGCAGAGAATTTGTCCTAGCTTGCGTTTCCAATGACAGTCTATTTTAGTGTCTATATAAAAAAAAATCAACACTAGTATTAAATATTAAGAATTTTAAAATATCTGAATTAAATATTCTTTAATTTGCATTACTTTAATTACTCATGGAGATTAAAATTTTATAGATTTATTAGCTATTCGTATTCTCTACTCCGTGAATTTTCTTTTTATAACCATTTTACTTAAGGTCCTTTTGTGTTTCCCATGGATTTGGGTGTGCCTTTTATAAAGGAATAACACTAAATATTAATCTGTCATAGTTTATACAAATGTTTTTCTAGACTTTTGTTTTTAAAGATATATGAATTTCAAATATTTAGAGTCAACATATTTCCTCTGTGATTTATTTCATTGCTATTAAGATGGGAAGTTTATTGACACCAGAAGGAAAATATATATTTATCTATGTAGTCTTCATTTTTTGTATGAAATAATTTTTAAACAGTTAGCTATTTAATTCATCTAGAGTTTATTTTGGCATGTAATATGATATAATTGATTCTTCCCAAATAATGACATTTCTTTAAGATCATTTAAAATATGTATGTACTGTTCTCAAAAATGTACTCTGAAAAATTGAAAATATATATAAAATTAATGAAAATATGCTAAATCCTTGTTTGTACTGACCACAGTGAAACATTGTCAATAGCCAATTTTATTTTTTCTATGTTCCTCCACTCTCTTACTACTGTCAGATTGCTTAGAAACAAATCATAGGCATTGTATCATTAGATATTTTAATATTTGTTTGAGAAAGATAAGACTCTTAATACTATCATTGTCATGCCCTAAATATTCATAATTCTTTAATATAATCATTTTTTCAATTGTGTCATAATAACTTAATGCTTTGAGAATACAAATTAAGTAAGTAAAGTGCAATTTGTTCAGAAAGCTCTTAAATCTCTTTAAGCTGATAGGTTTCTTCCTCATTCGTTTCCCTTGCAATGCTATTTGTTGAAGAAACCTCACTGTCCAATAAACTTTTGTACACTCTGGATTTTTCTCACTAAATCTTAGTTTTGTGTAACAAGTTTCTCTGCTCCTGTATTTCCTGTAATTTACTATTTTTTTTAATCTAGAAGATTGGTCAGATTCAGATTCAATTTTTGGACAGCAGTATTTCCTAGATGATAGTATACCTTTCCCCTAGGATGCTCGTATTATCAGGTTGCTTTCTTTGGGAGATGTTGTCAACTGTTTTGTTCTGCTATATCAGAATATCATAGACTGGGTAATTTATAATGAACAGAAATTCATTGGCTCACAGTATGAATCCTGGGAAGTCCAATCTGAGGTGCCAACATCCAGCCAGAGTCTTCTGTCTGTGTCACAAGTTGGTGGAAGCCATCCCATGGTAGAAAGGCAAAGAGAAAGATAAGGGAATAGAACTCACAGTTTTATAATGGCATTAAGCCTGCCCATAAGGCGAGGCATTCATGGCCTAATTCTCCTCTAAAGATCCCACCTCTCAAGATAGGAATTGAATTTCAACATGAGTTTTGGAGGGGACAAACATGCAAATCAAATGAGACAATAGCACTCATGAATGATTACAGACTAGATCCATTAATTCAATGTGAAATGGGAATATAATATGATTTTATCCTTCTAGCCTCATTTAGAAGTGTAATAGTTCTATAAACAGAAAGTTTTCCTTACCCACTGGCTACCTGTGATACAATCTCTAAAAGAAATGTTTGATTCTTTATTTTTATTTAGTGGCCTTAAAAATGGTTGCATTAGTTCATTAACAACCTTTCATGGTGAACTATTATGTTTTCATTTTTAATATTATTATGAACTTTGTATTTAAAGATGTTTGATATGTCTCAGTTTGTTACAGTAATTGTTCATATATATTATCACTTTTTTTTACTCCATCATCCATTGAACCACCTAGGCTGGTTCCATATTTTGGCTGTTGTGAATTGTACCTCTATAAACATAGGAATGCATATATTACTATATTGTAATGACCTTAATTCTTTTCTTTTTATTAAGAGAGAAGGACAGTGAGAGAGAGACAGAGAGAATCAATTTTTATTGATTTTTTTCACATGGCGTTTGTTGTTCTGACATTTAGTTCTGTATGTGGTTGCTTAGGTTTGAACCCATGTACTTGTGCATGTCAGGCAAGCGCCATAACCACTGAGCCACCACTCACCACTTAATTCTTTAGGATAAATACCGAGGAGTGATATATCTGGGTCATATGGTGGGATCTTTAGAGGAGATTAGGCCATTCCCAATCTTTTGAGGAACCTCCATACTGCTTTCCGTAGTGATTGTACTAATTGATAATCCCACCAACAGTGTAAAAGTGATTCTTTCTCCTCAAATGCAGCTGCTATTTTTATTGCTGCTCAAAGTTTTCTCATTTTTGGCTTCAAGTTGGCTATTGAGTTGGCATGGGCTTGGAGGTCTTTGAAGCTGTCCTTGCTTTCTTGTTTGACAAGATCTTGGTCATCTATATATATAGCTTCTGTTCCACCACACTCAGATCACTCAGTTACTCAAGGAATCTTGGCTCCTTTTAGTGCAAATTGGTATTTGGAAAGCCCAATTTGAGTTCTTGAGGGGCTCGTAGTAGTAGTTTGGTCATTGTTTCTTTTTCATCATTCAGAACTAGGAAATACAGTTTTACATATATATAAAGTTTTATGTGCATATTTATATATGTATATAGGGAAATACAGTAAGAAACATAATTTAATATATAATTCATATATGTATGAATGTTTATAACATAGTTATATATATATAATTTCTTTAAATATCTATTGAATTTAAATAGATTTTTTCCAATGCACATTTAGGACTACAGAATTTTAAATTAACCATATTGACCTTTCATCTGCATTTCCTTTTCCAATGGTAGGAAAATTCAGTTTGCAGTGAAACCAACATAATTTTCTTTATTTCACAATACACATGCAATTATCTTATAATTGTCACCAAAACTACACCCATATCTGATTACTAAAAGGAGTTTAGGATTTTTGAGAGTTGTTCAGTTGTGTGTATTTGTTCTTTTGAGATATCTCCCACTATGGATGTTTAGTGGAAGTTGTTGAGTTATTTTCTACACCTCGTCCACCAACCCCAGCAGTTTTGTTGTTTTCGTTGTTTAGGAGTGGCTAAATTTTGATCAATTTGTAAAATTCTTTTCTTCTTGATCAGAATCTCTTCTCTTACAGCTGTATTTCATAGTTGGAACATTAAATCAAAAGAATATGGTGTATGTAACGCAACATCCAAAAACATCACGTGTGTGCTGAAACATGCCAGAGTTCTGAATTTTGAGTCTCTAAAGGAGCTGTTCGGGCAGGAAATGGTTCTACTCAAACAGCATTGTAATGCTGAAGGGAGATCAAATGAATGGTGCAATCAATAGCTGTGAATGCTTTTATATACGCTGTGAGACATCGTGTAGCAATTGTGTTATAATTATTGCCAACTTGTTTACTGTTGTTTTGTGCCTTTTAATCCTTCCATTGTGCTGCCAAAACTCTAATGTCTGAGATGCCCTGACCAAAAACCACCAAGGGAGAAAGGGGGATGGAGCATGGCTGGCTTGCAGTGGCCAGATCCTAGAGCCTGGGATCCAGTAGTGCTTCTCCACAGGGAGTGTTTGTAGGAGGGACAAGAAAAACTCCTAAGGAAAGAGGGAGTCAGAACTTTGTTCACTGACAGTGGATAATGGAAGAGGGCTGCTTCAGAAGATTCTTTGAATAACCTCTCCAAGGATTCATGCAGCCTCTGTGAGAAATAAGGCCAAAAAACCGAAAAAGAGCACTTTCTTCCAACTTCTGTTAACACGCTATGAACACAACCAAATCCTACTTTATAGCTCAAGTATAAACACATGCTGCCCAAGATTCGGTGAAAGCCCCATTCACACTTTGGGGGAAGGACTGTTCCCTACTAGAGAACAGGGAGGAGAATAAAGAGGAAGCCCTTAGCATGGAGCCAGTCCTCATGTGGAGCACAGGGGGCTGAGGAGGGTGATTCTCAGTGAACCTCAAAAAGTGATGTAGCTGCCTCTCAGGAACACTGTGGCTACTACCATGTTCCAGTCAAAGGACTGCGTTGTGAGAAGTCTCCAACTCTGTTTCATAGCCTAGAGTATTCTATTTTCAAGCTAAAATGAAACACCATTTGTATTGTTTTGGACAACCTTTCTGGTGAGGGCTAGAGCTAAATAAATGCTTTTCACTACTATCCGAATTTAATTGTAGGCCAAGCACTTGCTTGTCATTGCAGCAGCTCAAAAGGCTGAGGCAGGAGGATTGAAATTCAAAACCAGTGTCAGCTACTTAGTGAGGCCCTAAGCAATTTAGCAAATCCCTGTCTCAAAATGAGAAATAAAAAGGGCTGGTTAATCACCCTTGGGTTTAATCACTGGTATGCCCCCTAAAAATTCAATTGGAGTTCTTGTCTGGTACCAGTGGAGGAGAAACAACCCTCACGAAGAAATCTTTCTTAATAATCCTGCAGTGGGCCTCTTCGTGCATCTTTCCTGTCACAACTTAGTTTTGCATTCACTGAAACTTGAAGTATGGGAGTGGGCCATTGTGAGCTTTCAGCCATGGAAATAATTCTATCAAATGCTGGCAGGGTGCTCCTGGGGGAATGTCTGTGTGGAACAGAGGCTTTGACTTGACCATTCTATGGGTTTGCTCTGTTAGTCCTGAAGAAGTAAGAAGGAAGTGCCTTCAGAGTGGTAATTGGGTTGGATATGAGAAACAGATATCTCAGTTTAGCTGCCTCTGCCCATCCTCTGGGGATGCTCAACTTAGCCCTCATGGCTGTCTGTTCTCATGCTTTGCCTTCTTCCTGATGTTGCCTCCATTCTAAGGAATTCCTTGTCAGTCACTGCTGCTTAGCAATGCTGGGTGGTGGGTGTTCAGTCCAAGTTCCCGGTGATTGATCCCGAAAAACTCTCTTTAGGGCAGTGCTACAGATGGCTTTGCATCCATTTGGTCTTTCTTTCATTATTGTTATTATTCCTCCTCATCCTTCTTCTTCCTTTCAGTGCTGGGAATCAAAACCATGGCTGGCACATACCAGGCAAGTGCTCTACCACTGACTGAGCTGTTCCCTAAATCACACTGAGAATTTCTTAAAGGTCAGGTATACAAAGCAAAAGTGATGTGGCATTACTCTGATCCATTTCCCCTTGCTACACTGCCATATTGCGCCAAGTGTAGGAACATAAAACTTTGCCTCCATGTTTTAAAACATTATTTCTGCATGCCAGGATGTTAAAACAAGGAAACAAGGAGAAATGGGGGTACCCAGAGAGAACATTTACATTGATCATAAACTGATGATCATACTGTCTGATATTATTTTTGATCTTTTGATTTAAAAAGCATATCAATGTACATCTCATGTGTGAGACCAAGAAGGTTGAGGATGCAGTGAAGCACCCTGCTATTAAGTGTCCTAGTAAAATACTGCTTAGCATTTTGGAGACTGAAATGGGTAAAGACAGGTGTGCCTTTTCAATTCGGATGTTCTTAGGTGCTTTATTTTTCTTTTTGAGAATAGATCAGGTGTGTCATTTGTTGTGAGACAAAATTCAGATATTTTATCCAATGTCTACCTCTTTTTTTCTTAAATAATTAGGTCTTAGTTCCATTATTAAATTTTGAGCATCTCTCCGGAAGTCCTTTTAGCATTTTGTGGTTTTGAATTTCTGTTCATTCTCCCGCATGGATTCCCAGGTTATCACTATATGGAAGTCTGTTGTGTCTTATGAATGGCAGTCAGACTAAGTGGTGAACTATCCACAAAGAGAAATTTTACTTTTACATCCACACTCTACATAATTAATAAAATTAAGAATAGCAGAATTGAAATACTATTCCCAATGTCTGAAGAGTTGGGCTCCATTGTATAGAGTGCTGCTAGATGGTTCCATATAGTATCTGCCAAAACTCAACATCCTGCTCAGTCTGTTAAGAGAGAAAATTAGTAGTTCGAAAATAAGAATTATTTTTGGGGGGTTTAATAGTAGAGAGAATACTTTAATTTTTCTCTTATGGAGAAAAGTAAAGGACCTGTAATATCCTGTAGGAGCCTAGAAGGAGGGCCTGTTGTGATTTGTTCAACCAGTCATCATACACCCCTTGGCCAGACCTTTCATATTTGGTAGATTTTTTTTTCAGTAAATCTCAGACTGTCATTTCATGGAGGAGTAACAAGTCTTGCTGTATTATTAACAATTAAAAAGCAATTCCCCCACCCACCCCCCCACAAAAAAAATAACGGAAACAAAAAAATCATGAACAAAAGAAAACTTCTAGAGGGGAGCAACCCTGGTGACTTTCACTGACAGCCACGGAAACAAGGGCAAACTTTGACCCTCTGGGACACTTAGGTACCCAAGAACCTGCCACTCTAACAGATAAATGCAGGAGAAAGCAATTAAATGGAAGTGTGAACCCTTCCCAAATGAGTCTGCCTGCCCTTGGCTGTGGTCCGGGATCCACCTTGCAGGACTGTGGCTGCTGGAACCTGGAGGGAGGCAGAAGGGAACCAGAACCTGCTTTCTGTAGAGTGAGGGGGTCACAGGGGCCTCTG
This sequence comes from Aplodontia rufa, assembly GCA_004027875.1. NCBI lineage: Eukaryota > Metazoa > Chordata > Mammalia > Rodentia > Aplodontiidae > Aplodontia > Aplodontia rufa. The sequence continues at coordinate 53,035 of PVKS010008900.1, read as the reverse complement.
GGGGATTCTGCGTCCCTTTCCTCACAAGTGATATGATGGACCCATCATATGTCAACAAAGAAGAGAAACCCTTCACCTCGGGTCTCTCGGGTCTCGGGTGAAATGAGCTTTTCAGGACTTTAGACTGGGCTAGCATTTCACATTTAAATCCAAGGTCATTTCTCTGGGCAGGAGGTCACCCTCACATTTCTAAGAACAGAAAAGAAAAAAGTACCAAAGCCCTGGACACACAAAGGCTCTGTGGTCTTCCCTCGTTAGGGAATACCCTTGTCACCCACACGCTCCCCTCTGATCAGAGTAAATTGCATTTTCATGGAAATCCTTGTCAGTGGGAAAGAATTGCTACTAAAGACAGAACGATTTTTTTCTCCTCATATATTTCTTTTGTATTTGAAAAATAATACAAGTTTACTGAAGACAATGTAGATAAATCAAAAGAAGATAAAACGATCCACAGTTATCCTGCTCAAAAACAAATGCAATATTTTGTTTTCTTTTAGTTTATATTTCTTGTGTGTGTGTGTGTGTGTGTGTGTGTGTGTGTGTGATCATTTAACCAGAAGTATGATGCCAGGCAAATTGTGTGAGGGCCTTCATTTGTCATTTGAAGAAAAAAATATTCAGCCTTCCTCTGATCTTGAGGAGCCTGGAGCCTTTTAGCCCCTGTATTGCCCTCTCAGGTTTAGTGTGGATAGATGGGAACCCCTTCTTAGGTTACCAATGATTTTGCAGCTAAGACAAGCCTGGACAGTTACTGCGTGGGACTCAGAAGGAAGGTTGATCACTTACCCCAGAGTTGAGAAATCACCTCCCCAGCATCTTCTTCCCCTTTCCAGTACCTTCGTAAGACACGCACTGCTACCATGCAGATTCACCTCTTCCACCTCATCCAAACCCAGTTTATCACTTCTTCCATCTCTTTCATCTGCACTCTGGTGTACTAAGTATTAAAGGACCAGCTACTTGGTAGGAAATATGCATCTTGTAGCCAGTAGGCCTCAGTTTCCCACAGACATGACCCCACTGAGTTATTCCTCATGATATCAGGGAGGACAAAAATATGAGAGCAGGAACCCATATTTAATGTCTGTTCTGGAGAGAAAATTAGTGTTCCTTTTGAAAATGAAGGAGAAGGAGACCCAAGAAAGCAGGCAGGCATGGTGACAATGTTGGAGGATCATCTGCCTCCCACTGGGATTAAGCGGGTTTTGAAAAATAAAAAGCACCACATTTCTCCAGAATGAAGGGGACCCAGGAATTTACATTAAAATTCCTAAGGAACCGCTCTGCGTGGGTGGTGCCCTCTTTTCTGCTATTGCCTTGTTTATTGTTGCTGTTTGTTATGAGTCACTCTTCACACACCCTTTCCAAATATTTGAGCTTTATAATTCTATAGAAATGTTTCTAAACTTTTTGATGGATGTTATCATATCTCCCCAACTTCTTTATTCTTTATCCTGGCAAGGTTGGAAGCGGAAAACCAGGGCTGGTAGGCCAGCTTGATGGTGGAGGTTGAGCCATGCTATGGAGATTATCCTGGACATGAACTGGGAAGTGCTGTTGGTTTCAGGGAGGAGAAATGAGGAAGACCAGCTGGAGTATTAATGTTCTTTCTCCTATAGCCCCTAGATAGTAACAGGAGCATACAGGAGCATGGTTTATTTAGGAGGAAGTACGCAAGAGGCAAAACTTCCGTAAGAGCTTTGTGTAACCTTCCTCGATGGAAAAGTGGCAGACACCCAACTTCCTTCACTCAGAGATTGTGAAGTAACTCCTCTAAATATAAAACTGAAAATTTCAAGATGAATGTAGCACTGTTAGTCACTAGACAATCATTTGTGGAGTGTCTTCTTAATACAAGCACAGAGGTACAGGTTGAGCATCACTGATCTGAAGAGCTGAAATCTGAAATTCTCCAAAATTGGAAACAGTTTGGGTATGACATGATACTACATGTGGAAAATTCCATACCTGACCTCATGTAACAGGCTGCAGTCAAAATGCAGGTGCACAAAAATAATGTATGAAATTACCTTGAGGGTATTTGTACAAGGTATATGAAGGTATATGAAGCAGAAATTGATTTTTTTTTCCACTTGGGTCTCATCCCCAAGGTATCTTATTATGTATTTGCAAATATTCCAAAATCTAAAAAAAAAAGATGTTTAAAATAGAGAAAGCTTCTGGTATTTATCATTTTGTTTAAGGGGTACTTATTAACCCGTGTACAGAAAAACAACAGATCATTTCTTTCATCAAAAGCTCCCAGTCTAGTGATAAAGACATGCAGATAAATAGCAAAAATATCACAGAGCAGACTGAAATTAGTACTATGTTAGAAATACATGCAAAATGCCCTTGTAGGGAAAATAAAATTATTCAATTTTTATTCTGGGCACATAGAAAACCCTTCGTAATCATCGAGTGAAAGACTGCTATGAGAAAGAGTATCTTTAAGGGAATGTTGCATTTGAACCGGTTGTTGAAGGAGAAGCAGGATTTTGTCAGAAATTGCCTAGATAGTTTGTGCGAAGATAGGAATGTGTGTAAAATGATCAAATGGTGACAATAAATGCAGTGTGGTTGGTCTGGGAACACAGAGCAAGAGGAGACACACGTGTCATGAAGGAACTTGACTACTGTGTTGTATTAGCCTTTGTTCTCTAGATAAGAGGCAACCAAGAGTCTCTGAGGAGGAAAGTTAATATGATCTCACTTGTGTTTGAGGAAATTGAGCATTTCAGGAAAACCTGAAAACTTGAGACTGGCAATATTCAACTAGGGTATTTTGCATTAGCCTCCATGATGGATTATTGAGTCTTGAATGAAAGTTCTTGCACAGTCAGATTTGGCTTTTTCTCTCCATTTACCTGGAAGAGAATGAACTTGGACAGGGGAAAGATTTGCCCAGGGAGGCGCCCTGAGTGATACACAACCACTCTAAGAAGCCTTATTTTCAGTTCTGATCCTGGTGCTACTGTGACCTTTCCTTTCCTTGGCAAGTGTTTTAGTCAGCTTTTTCACTGCTGTGACTAAAAGACCTGACAAGAACAATTTTAGAGGAGGAAAAGTTTATTTGAGGGCTCATGGTTTCAGAGGTCTCGGACCATAGACAGCCCACTCTATTTCTCAGGTCTCGCGGTGAGGCTGAATATCATGGTGGAAGAGTGTGGTGGAATAAAGTGGCTCAGGACATTGCAATCAGGAAGCAGAGAGAGACTCCACTCTCCAGATTCAAAATGTATGCTCGGAAGACATGCCCCAGTGATCCACCTCCTCCAGCCACACCCTATGTGCCTTTAGTTACTACCCAGTTATTCCCTATCAAGGGATTAATTCACTGATAAGGTTAAGGCTCTCATAAACCAATTATTTCACCTGTAAGTCTCCTTGAATTTGTCTCATGTGGGAGCTTTTGGGAGACACCTAATATTTAAACCATAACAGCAAGAAAGGACTATACAACTCTGGCATCTACTCATTGTTATTGCATGCTCATCTAATAGCTATTTGCTCTCGATTCCAAATGACTAATGTTGAAGGACCATAGGGCATAAAGTGAGTGATCAAAGAAATAATGTATCTATTATTATTTTTATGTATAAAATGTCTTACCATATATTGCCAAACTCATTGTTGACTCTTGTGCCCTGTAATTTCACCAAACACATGTTTGATTTCCCTCCCCATGGTTATAGGCATTTAGCCATCTATGCAGCTGGAATCTCCTGGTTAATAAAATGCCTGTAATAAGAGCCTTAATCTGATGATGAGCTCATTACACTCTTTAAATAACAAGTAGTGAGTTAATATATTGATTCTATGCACTTCTATAAACCCTTCAGACAGGATAGATGAAGAATATTTTAAAATTCTTGAAACATCTCCAGAGAACAAAGTGATTTATCATCAGAAAAGACATGTTGGAAAAACAAAGCTAATAAAAGTTTCAATAGAAGGACTATATATGTATAGCCTTATTTCAGTTGAGTTGTTTCATGGGAATAAAAGACACTTTTTTGTGAGTGCCATCAAATAGAATAAGCAAATTTATCTTGGAAATAGATACAATGTTAAATTCACAACAGGTGTACACTTTTTGCATCCATAGATTTTTAAAAACCTGTTTCCCAATTTCTAGAATATAAAATAGGAATGGGAATTTTCTAAGGAGTTTTGAATTAATGTCAGTAAGTTCTATTGGGTTTTTTTTTTTTTTTTAACATTGAGCTACCATGTTAAAAGTTGAAACCCTCAGGTATGACACAATCATTAAAACAAGTCTCAGACTCATCCAACAAGAAAATACATGTGGGGATTTCCTAGTGGCTAGTTTGGTGGGATAGGAATGTCAACATGGATGTCAGAATTTGAATCATGCTTATCTGAGACACATGATCTTTCTAAGAAAGTGCTTAGAAATTTCAGCATTTCCTTTAAAAAGATGCAGGCTAAGCTTCTAAAAATTAGGAGCACCACTTTTCTCTGTCATATTTAAACATTAAACATTAAAAAATATCCTGAGGTATCTTCAAATGAATTTCATAATTTATAGTATCTATTCATAGGATAGTTTCTTCACAGATTCTGTTTTCTTTGGTCTCTTTCAGCCCCCTCCAACTTCTCAAACTTAATCCAACATTGTTGAAGCTTATTTGATTTTGGCAAATATGTAGATCTATTTAATTCTTCAGGGAGGTCAATCTCTATACAGAGGGTGTAGATGACTGATTAAACTTTGTGAGCTGGATGAAAAATAGAGGAAAGTAAAATAATGCAATTTTACTCAGCCAAGTGGAGACACTCCAACTCAGGGAACTCCCCCTGAGTCTGGCATCTAGCTTGGGAAAGAAGGGGTAGGCTCACCTTCATGACTCAGAGCATGGTGTAATCTTTTAATGATTCAGTATGCCAATTTCTGGAAAGGCTACCTGCAAACAGTTTTTTGGCATTGGTTCATCAGTCAGGGTTATCTTACAAAACATACAGGAGGTAGAAATAATGAGTTTATCCTACATAATATATATACTCGTCTAATAAATTATAAAATCCATTAAAAAGCTTGTAGATTTTAGTGTATTTCAGGTTTAGTTTTGAAATTGCAAAAAGGAAATAAAAAACAGGATTAGTGATGGACTTAGTTCTTTGTCCTTCATTCTCGATCTTTCAGCACTCACAGGATGTGATTTACAAATGGATGACTGACTAGGTAGAGAGACTTGAAAACCAGAGAACTGTATTTTTGGCTCCTTCCATTTTGTTCTTATTCTGTAATGGACAATATCCGGGGCAAGGAAATCATATAAGTCCTGTTATGCTTTGGATATGAGTTTTCCCCAAAAGCTCCTGTGTTAATGCAGGAATGTTTAGAAGTGAAATAGATTATGAGAGCTGTAACCTAATTGGTGGATTAATACTTTAAATGGACTAATTGGGTGGTAAATGTAGGCAGGTGGAGTGTGACTGGAGGAAGTAGGTCACTGGGGATGTGCCTTGGGGATTATCTCTTATTCTCCGGGTTCCTTCCTCTCTCTCTGTCTGCTTCCTGGTGGCCAGGAGCTGAGCAGCTTGGCTCTGCCATGTCCTTCCACCATGATGTTCTACCTCATCTCGGGCCCAGAGCAATGCAGTTGGCCACTTTGGACTGAACCTCTGAAACTGTGAGCCCAAAATAAACTTGTCCTCCTCTATGTTATTCTTGTCAGGTGTTATGGTTTGGATATGAGGTGTCCCCCAAAAGCTCATGTGTGAGATAATGCAAGAAGGCTTAGAGGTGAAATTATTGGGTTATGGGAGCCTTAACCCAATTAGTGAATTAATCTTCTGATAGGAATTAACTAAGAGGTGACTGAAGCCAGGTAAGGCGTGGCTGGAGGACGTGGGTCACTAGGGGCATGCCCTTGGGGTATATATTTTGTATCTGGCAAGTGGAGTCTCTCTCTGTCTCCTGATTGCAATGCTCTGATCTGATTTTCTCCATCACACTCTTCCACCATCATTTTCTTCTGCCTTACCTCAAGCCCTGAGGTAACCTCTGATACTGTGAGTCCCCAAATAAACTTTCCCTTCCCTAAAATTGCTATTGTTAGGTATTTTAGTCATAGGAGTGAACGGGCTGACTAAAACATCAGGTATTTTGGTCACAGCAGCAGAAAACTGTCTGACTAACAAGTCCGAGCAGATAATACTGTTGTACCCTCAGGCTGGGCAAATGGTGGGCATTTAGAGCTGTTAGGACACTAGTTTTCAAGCTTAGTGTGCCTCATTATCACCTGGGCAACTTGGTAGAAATTCAGAATCCCAGGCCTTGTCTATCATCAACCAGCTCAAGTCTTGTATATTTTATTAGTGTTCCAAGTGACCCTCATACATACCAGAGTTTGAGAACCATTGTTTTAGATGCCTACCTAGGGATGGTTCCTAGTTCTATTTTTCATTATGGACCCAGGTCTTTCAGTTGGGGATGGATGTTCCAGAGTCTTCCAAGTATACTTCTCACCAATTCTGAGAAGGCAGCATGAGCTTCCTCCCAGAACTTGTACACTAAATATCAGAGAAAAACTATTTCAGGGACATTTTTTTAAGCAAGTTCCATGAGATAAATAGGCTTCTGAATTCAAGTAAATTAAGAAAGTCACTTTTCTACAAACTTCCCAGAACCTTTGTTTATTTTCATGAGTTCCCAAACAGTGTTCCGACATGTAATACTTATCAACTTTGTGTGAGTGTGGAATTATTTTTTTCATAGAGCATATTACTAGATATTTGACACAGCATAGTTCTTTCTTTAGGGAATCCTGCTTTAAAGAATTATTGAAGATCTGTGAGAATCTAGTTCAAGTTAAGTTTGGTCAATATTTTCAAGGCCAAGGTGAGGCCTGGGTTAACTCACGTCAAAGTCAACATTTGTTCCCCTGGATTAACCTGCTGATGCAATTATGGTATATGCAAAGAAATGGTTTGCTTCAATTTTAGTGAGTGTATTCCTGGTATTCTTTTAAACTTTATTATTGTTCTTTGATGCATGGAATCTCAGAGGAGGCCTCCTGCTGCCTTTTTCTACTTGATTTACCCAGGTCATTGTAGCTCTGTAAGACATGTACTCAAGTAGCAAGGAATGAAATTTTAAATATGCCCAAAGAGCAGAGATGCATTTGTAACACTTTTCTCTTTTGCATTTTCTCGGGAAATAAGACTCACACACAAGAACAAACCAAATCAACAAAAGCAAAGCACTAAGCTAGGCAAAACCCCAAATGCAAATTATTTATATTGACATCCCTATACATAACAAGCTTTTATAAATCGATGAACAGTGTTATTTCTTGCATCAATTTCTAAACAGGGCCTTATGACTAATTCAGAGAGTCTGGTTTTAGGCTATTCTACCAAGCTATTCAATCCATCAGTATCCTACTCTGCTCACTCTGCCCCTGAGTGCTGCCCCTGCCACCCCATGTCTTCAGCCCCTCCAAGAGTTGCTAAGAAGCCCTCCCAGGAGGTCAGGGACTGCAGCATCAGCTGTCAGAATCACTTCAGGATTGAACCCCAGCTCAGTGCCCTCTCCAGACCACACAGATATCCCCACCTCCCCTTGCCCCAGGCAAGGATCAAAGATTTTCACACTTAATTGCACCAGACAGAGAATAAACTCAAACTCACAGGGACCAGCCAACCAATTTAAAGTGAGCAAGGAGGCTGTCTATGAGATGAGCGGCCAGTGGCTGAGACAATCAAGGCTTAAAGATGGAGAGTTCAGCCTATTTGGTGAGAATACAGTGTCTGTCTGCTAAGGAGCTTAGGCATCGGGGAGGGATTAATCCTGCAAACAGCTCTGAGAGGTAGATAAATCTGTATTAATTAAAACTGCAAATAATCTCTACCTGCATAGTGCCAATCTTGAGAAATAAAATATCTTTCCCAGAAAGACATAGGAAGAGGGAATAAATGCTGGATGTTCTCATCTTCTCATTTAGAACTGGAAAAGAGACAAGGTCAGTGGTCAATGCCAAGCAGGGGACTCCTGAGACCCCCAGTGCTTCTTCCACGTCTATGTTGCTCACTCCTGACCAGAAACTTAAAAGATGGAAGAAAATACTGCAATGAGTCCTGATGTGCAGTATCCTAAACCAAGTCCAGCTGAGCATGTGTACTGACCACTTAATGTCCGCATTACTCCTGAGCAGGAGGCTCTGTGATCAGCAGCCCCTCTTGCAAAGGGAGGAAGCTGATGCGCAGTTTAAGTAACATGCTTGGGGGAATTTGAAATTCAAACTCAGGTCACTATCTGAGGACCCCTGCCTCAGCCACTGCACCCTGTTGCCTCTCAGTGAACCAAGCACAGTAAGAAAGAAAAAGACCAGAATTCCCCCATGAATCCTCATTTTAGTTATATAACATCCTAAACACATATCCCTACTGCGTTGTCAGTGCAGCCTTCTGGCCTTGGGTAGTTTTCATGTCTCCTTCCCTACTTGGACCTGTCCCACCTGCCTTCTTTCAGGATCCTTCCTTCCTGTAGAAGGCCTCCCCAGTGCTGAAGAGGCAGGCCTCTCAGCCCTGCTACATTCCCACCTCTACCATGCCTTATAGCAGGAAAGGCTGCACCACAGAGTCTTTCATGGCCCCTAAGAATGACAAGTCCATGGTCACAGGTTGGTAGGTGCCGTAAACAGGTGCTGACTGGTTGCCAAGGGACCGGATAAGAGGTGGGAGAAATCAAGCAACGGATTTAATCCCTGAATTATCAGAAGAAGTATTCTTTCAGGAGCCTTGGGAGGCTGCATCGTCATGTAGTTCTCCCACCTCTCTGATACTTCCCTCTTAGTTAACTCCACAGATTTTGCAATTTGGCTGTTCAGTGAACATAGTTGTTCCTTTCCCTTCATGCTGTCCTCTGTGGGTGTGTGTGTGAGAGAGAGAGGGGTGGGTAACAGAAAGGTTCATCCGCTTCTGCAGCTTAAAACAACTCCCACCTATCGTGTGCTCTTAATCTTGACTAATGAATAAAGCCCTTCTGCCTGTTACTAGAAATTTTGGAGTCCTCCTCAATGCCCATCCCTACCGCTTGTCCCCTGACAGTCCGCTCAAGGCCTGTCAATCTATGTCCTCCTTTCTGTACTGACTGTCCACGGCCCAACCCAGCCGACCCCATCCTTCTCAAGATTAGCTAACTTCTCCCTCATCTTCTAATTCCAGGGCTGACAAACAAGGCCAGCAGGCTAAATTTGGTCCATGGCCTATTTTTGTAAATACCATTTGATTGAAATACAGTCACACCCATTTGTTGATGTGTTTTTCTACAGCTTCAGAGCTAAACAGTTGTAAAAGAAGTCTTACAGCTTGCAAAGGCCTAAAATATGCAATCTCTGACTTTTCACAGCAAAGATTTACAGACCTCTGCTCTAATGTCTTTCCAGAACTTTCCCCACACTGCTACTAGAGATAGCTGTGCATTTACCTCCCTCCTCAGCCATCCCTCTGGCTCTCTGTCATCTGAAAAATAAAGGACAAATTCCTCAGCCTGGCATTCAATTCCTTGTTCGTTGGTACCCAGGCCTTCCCTACCTCAACTTCCCCAGTATCCTAGTGTACACCCCACCAGATACCAGGAAATGACACTGCTCACCATCCGGATTCTTCATTGTTCTCTTCTTTGCTGTGCTTGAAACTCCAATGCTCAGCTCAGTGTCACCTCTCCTGTGATCTGCTCTTATAAATAGATGCTTCTTGACTTACCACTGGGTTACACCTTGATAGAGCAGTTCATCATAACTTGAAAATATAAGTAAAAATGCCTAACCTACTAGACACCATAGCTTAGCAACACAGCCCACCATAGAGCACCGGTCAATGCCCTGGTTGCAAGGATGGATACAGCTGTGGCCCGCTGCCTCTGCCTGGCATCATGAGACTGTACCCTACTGCATGGCAGGAGCCCATGAAAAGATCCCAATTCACTTTTAACAAGGGTTTCTGCTGAATGCATGTCATTTTGTACCATGTTAAAGTTGTAAAACCAAAAGACAAACCATCATTAAGTTGGGGACTTCAAGTATCCAAGTTTTTTAAAAGTCCTTCAAAGTGGGGTTAAAAAAGTATGAATTTACCACTTTATTTCCACTGCCCAGAACCAAGCCTGGCACGTTGCTACTGCCTAATTAATACCTGAACGAATGAAGGAGTAAGGATGAGTCTTTCTTGTTTCCTCATCAGACCACGGAAGTTAAATAAACACATTTCACAAATCATTCATTCAGAGACCAGCAGGTTAGAGCGGCTGCCTTTTATTTCCAAAGCACCACTTTCATTTCTAACCAACTGTTCCAACACAGTCCCTTTCCCCTGCCATCATTCAATCTGTGTGAACCACAAGTGGGCTCTGCTGGGGTGCTCTGGGGCTTTCTCCAGGCAGGCTGAGACTGAATGGGGGAAGGAGAAGTGAAATACCACTGGCCCTCTGTGTCAACAGTTCTACATTCATCGATTCCATCCATGGATGGAAAATAATTGGGGAAAAAAAAGTATCTCCTGAACACACACAGAATTTTTTTCTTGCCACTATACACCAAGAAATATAATAAAACAGTATATAGCATTTGCATTGTAATATGTATTATAAATAATCTGGACATGACTTAAAGTATATGGGTGGACACGTGTGGTTTTATGCAAATGCTTTGCTATTTTACATAAAGGACTTGAGCACCCATGGACTTTGGTTCAATTGAGTGTTCTGGGGACTGAATCCCCATGGATACAGAGGTATGACTATACGTGTTCCTCAAGAAAAGAAACTGGCCTCTGTTAGAAAGGTGGTGGCCAGGATGAAGTCAGAGGTGAAAAGGACCCTCACACCTCACATGAGAAAACCAGATGGAGTCAGCAGCAGAAATTAAGAGCGTAATGGTTCAGAATGTTCCTGTTGGAAGGGACTGGAATCTGCTTTCGACATGGTGCTGCCAGCCTGAGAGCAGACTCAAAGCAGAGGAGGCATGCAAGCCTCGTGACCCCATCAGAACCCATGACCCCTGTCCCTGTCCAGCCACAGCCTTGAGTGCATGGTCCCAGCTCCACACGTCCAGCCTTGGTGGCCTGACTGCTGCAGTCAGGGATCGCTGAGGAAAGAGTCACTTGCAAAGACTTTCTCCTCTGCTTCAGAGGAATGGGACCTTTGCTCAAACCAAGAGTGGAAGTGCCATGCAGCAAGGAGGGTGCCAGTAACACCTCCCTTTAATGAGATTTATAATGGAACTTCACTTACCACCAATTTATGGCAAATACTGGGCTGCCTGCTTGTAACGTGGTCAGCTCTGCTTCAGTGGGCACGTGAGCGCTTCTCAAAGGCGCCCCTACGGCGCATTGTTCAGGGCTTTGGCTGAGAAACAAAAAGGGTTTTGTGTGCTTGCTACAGCGCCAGGACTAAAGCGTTGCTCTCTCCTCCTCCTCCACCTCCTTCTCTTCTCTCCTCTTTCTCTCTGTCTCTCTCTTGTTGTCATCTGTGGTCTTGAGAATCTCCAGCAGAAATCTCTCAGGCAAATGCTCACAGAATCAAGTGTATTTCACCAGAAGATTCTGGCTGTTTGGAGAAGAACTAGTTTCCCAAACTGCTGTGTGTTTTTCTAAGGTCTGTTATTAATCGGCAAAAAAGAAAACAGTCTTTTTCAAGTTGGGCTTTCTGAACACATCCTCAAATAGATCCTCTAAGAGTTATCAGCCCCTTTTTAGAGGCCAACGCGCAGCGTCACTCTTGAGACTGGATGGTGACGATCCCAGGGAATTGTGAACTGCAGCAGAGCTGACCACTGTGCCTCTGCTCCCAGCTCTTCAGGAGCCTTTTGGGGACCCTCACACCACCACAGGGCATGTGATGGGGATTGGCTTTAACACCTTGCTCGATGCTTATAAGTAGATTGGATTCTCCCCAAGGGCCACTGGGAAGCCCCTCCCCCTCTGCATGTCCGTTTTGTGTCCTCTTGGGGAGAGACAGGCATCCCAGGCAGATGCATGGGGAGGATCCCCTGCTCTTGGTATATCACCCAAGGCCCCAGGAGGCCAAGAAGGTATTCAGCGTGCTTCCCAGCACTCGGTTTCCCACAACCACATCTGCCCTTCTCTCTCTTCTGTCTCTCCTTTTCAGTGGATGCAGTCAAGGCTCGGCTTGCTCTGAGGTCAGTGGAGTGTGTCTTATGTGCATGATAATGCATGCACTAGCTAATTATTCGGTATGCCTGGCACTTGGGAGGGACTCCATGGAATGCTTCTCTCCCACCAAAACTCAATCAGCACCCTCATTCTGCCAAGCCCAATCCCCAGATGCCCACCTCATCATTCCTTTTGGGCTGACTCTCCTGTGCTCCCCATTCTCTGCGTCCATGAAGGCAGATACGCAACAGGAAAGCTCCGGAGCCCTCCCTCTGCTCCCAGACTCCCAGTAGACACAAGTAACCTGTCTCCCTGTTCCTTCCTGCTGGGTCCTTATAGTTCTCACATAGCTCTTTAGGTATCCACTTTCAATAGCTTAGAGTTTGCACTTCAGAAAAAAATACCTGCACCTATCGTGGGTTGAATTGTATGATTCCCAAAAGCTGTGTTGAAATCCTAAACTTCAGTAAACTGTAAATGTGACCTTATTTGGAAATAGAGTCTTTGCAGATGTAATCAAGTTAAGATGAAGTCTTGGTGAAGAGGGGCCCTAACCTGACAACTGGTGTCCTTATAGAGGGAGATTTGGATTCACACTGATATACCCGGAGAATGCCGTGAGATGCTAGAAGGAGAAATTGGAGTGATGCTGCTGCCGGACACAAGGAGCAGCAAGGATTGCTAGCAATCAGTGGAATCTAAGAAGGGGCAGGGGAGGTTTCTTCCCTGGAGCCTTCAGAAAGAGCATGGTGCTGACTTTCCCTTGATTTTGAACTCAGATTGTGAGAGAATCAATTTTCATCATTCCAAGCCACACAGTTTGTAGAAATTTGCTATGTCAGCCTCAGGAAATGAACATACCATCGCTGCTTTCTGAATTTTCATGATAGCCAGTTGGAGGGTAAGTCTAGGAGCCAGGGGAAAGGCTAGGACTTACAGCTAGACCCTAGTTCTCAGGGAAGACCTTTCAGTGAATTCCATTGCCTGTCCATCAAGGGTTGTTGGAGCTATCAAAGGCACAGGGCTAACTAAGGTCAAGTTGTAAGTCTTGAGGAAATTTGGCCTTTTGAATTAGAAGAAAATAAAGGAATATCCACAGAGATTTGTGGCCCCACCTGGTTCACGGATTTAGAGCACTCTACAGGACTTTTTGAGATGGGGACTAAACTTAGCAAGAAGAGAATCAAGTTGTCTGATTGTCTGACGATGAGGTATACAAATAATAGTAAATGACACTCACATAGTCCTATATACCAGGCACTGTTTAATGCGCTTTGAAAGTATTAACAAAGCCTCGCAACAACCTGGGGAGCTAAGTACCCTCATTATCTCCATTATAGAGATGAAGAATTATGCACAGAGAAGTTGAAAACCATGCTTGAGGTTAAACAGCATAAAAGTGTGGGAGCAGGTATTCTAACCCAAGTTTGTGTTCTTAACCACAACCTCTTATTCGTCCCAGTTTGACCAGATGGATATTGAAATCCATGCTAGTTTTTATGTCATTGGGCCCAGAAGTTCCTTGGCATTCTGTGGCAATAGAAGGGCAGTGGGCAGAGATGGATTCACACCATGCTCAGGCATGCGCAGGGTGAAAGCACTGGCCGCCACTGTCCACACTAACCCTGGGCAGCAAGGGGGGTCACAGGGTAGAGGGAATCTAAGACCATGGCAAGGAGGGCATCAGTCATCTCTCTTAGGACAATGGTTCTCTAACTTAAACATCCATCAGAATCACTGGGAGGACTGTTAAGCTGCAGGCCTAGGTCCCCACTCCCAGTCTCTGATTCCGTAGGTCTGGGTTTGGCCCCAGAGTCTGCCTTTTCAGTTTTCCAGGTGATACTGATACAGTCAGATGAAGTACCATTTTGAGAACCACAATTTCAGGCTCAGTTCCACTTTCTGCTTTGGTGGGTGCTGCAATCAGCTCCATATATATTCATGGAGGCACACACTGGCGTATTTGACACAGTGTTTCCAAAGTATACTATTGGGAACTTGTTTAGAAGAGCACATCTGTGCTGGTCACAGTGCTGCACACCTGTAATCCCAGTGGCTTGGGAGGCTGAGACAGGATTGCAAGTTCAAAGCCAGCCTCAGCAACTTAGCAAGGCCCTAAAAAACTTAAAGAGATCTTGTCTCAAAATAAAAAATAAAAATGGCTGGGGATGTGGCTCCACGGTTCAGCACCTTTAGATTCCATTCCCAGTACAAAAAAAAATAATAAAATAAAATAAAAAAGAAGAGCAGATTTGTCAAGCAGCAACTGCCATAAAGATGGGTGAACTTAGAAATGTTCCAGTGTCAGTCTACATAAGGGGTTTGTCAGTAAGCCTCTTCTCTTGTGAAAGAACAGGAGTAAATTGTATATATTTTACATGAAAAATGTAGGTTAAACCTCCTATAGAAAAGCAAGAATTCTCACTGGTCTGCAATGAATTAGATTTAGTTAACTTTTGAGACAAAGAGATTGACAATTCCTCCATTGGGTCCCTCCAGTCCTCAAAGCCTATAATTATATAAGATGTTTGTATATATTTTTCATAACAGCTCCAGGTGTGCCACAGCCCTGTTCATCTCCACCTCCATGTTGCATAGTCTCCCCAAAGTGAATCCATGTCTAGAGAAGAACTCTGCATTTCTGTTCTGCTCTGAACCCACTTCTCCTGGATTCTCTGTCAGTAGCAGCAGTGTGTTCTCTTGCTCAGGCTGGACACCTGAGAGAATCCTTGCCTTACCCCTCTACCATACTCCCCACATCCCATGATCACAGTCCCTGAGATCCGATTCTCCCCACTTTCCCATTCCAAGGGTGGGGATCCTGACTCACCTGGAGCATTGTGGATGCCTTCTACGTGGAACCTCAGCCTTCAGTGCTTCAACATCACCTTTGTCCTTACTACTGCACCCAGAATGATCCCTTTGGAAAACAAAGGTCCAGGACAAATCCAGTCCACCACCTGTTTTTCTTCAGTCCACAAGTTGAGAATGATTTGTACATTTTTAAGTGGTTAAAAAAATTAAATATAGAACAGTATTTGGTGACAGGAGCAAATTATATGCAACTCAACTTTGATTGTCCATAGATAAAATTTTGCTGGAACACTGCCAAGCTCCTTTGTTTACATATTGTCTGTGGCTGCTTCCACCCTGCTCCCAGAGGTGTGCAGTTACAGCAGACACTGTGGACTACAAAGTTTAAATGCCTACTATCTAGCTTTCTACAGAAAAAGTTTGGCAATCCCTGATCTATGAAGCAAATCTGACCAAGTCACTCACCTGCTTGAAACTTCAGGGACACTTCAGAAATCTGGAAGTTCTGGTTCCTTGACATGGCTATGAGATCTGTCCCCTTCCTGTCCATTTTGACTCTCCACCCTTGGTTCCAATTTGCCAACCTAAATGCCATCAAGGACCAGGGTTTTATTGAGGTAGGGAGAAGAGAAGGAGAAAGAGGAAAAGGAGGAGGAAGAAAACAAAGGGGAGGGGACGAGAAGAAGGAAGAAGAAAGAGGAGGAAGAAATGAAGGATGAGTGGAGAAGATAAGAGAGTAGTGCTAGTTCGCTCTGGTGACCTGGACCATGTATGTCTCATTTAAAAATTCATTAAAATAAAAGACTACAAAGCAAAAATACCATCAGCCACAGGACACCAGCAAGCGTCACATTGTTCTTGCGTCTTTGACTTTGCTCTCTTTAGCTAGCAATGATCTTTCTTCTCTCCTTGGATGTTGCTGGCTCCTGCTCTGGCCTTAAGAGTCATCTTGTGGCTATGTTGTGCAGAAAGTTGTATTAGGTGACCCCCCGAGGATTCATAATTGTGGCTACCTCAGCTTCATTTCCTTCATCCTGTAGGTATTTATTGCTCCTTGGTTTCCTCCAGAGGACATTTGGCTCCTGAAGAGCAGGTGTTGCCTCATTCCAGTTCAATGCTCAGCGTGCAGAGTTAAAGGACTGTGCGAATGTGTACATGAGGAATGAGCGAGCTCGGATTCAGCAATATGCTGTGGTCCCACGCAGGAAAGAAGTGATGTGACATACCTGAATCTCTTTGTGCCCTAAAATATATCAGTTTTCACCCTCTTCAACTTCATTAAAGATTCTTTAGGCAGCTTGAGCAGTGGCTCAGTGGTTGGAGTGCTTGAGCAGCATGCATGAGGACCTGGATTCAAACCCCAGCACCACATACACCATTAAGCCATTAAGTGTCAGAGAAACAAAGACCAGATGAAAAAATAAATAAATAAAATTGATTCTCTCTCTCTCCCCCAATTTCTCTTAAAAAAAAAGATAGAAAAAAGATTAATTAGTATCAGCATATCTTCTTCTCTCCTTCCAACACCCTACAAGAACAGGCAGGTAAGATAAATTATCTCCATTTTGAAGAAAACAGGTAGCAGGAAGTGTTTTGGTGATGCCCGAGGAGTCAGCTGGGTAGAAACCCATTCTCTTTACATTGTTCTTGCGTTCAGCTCTTCCCGTTCAGTTCATGTAGCCAGGAATGTATTGCTTACCTACTTAGTGTCAGGCTTATACTAGGCCCTGCAGGTCCCCAAAGTGACTTCAGGAGGTCATGGTTTTAACCAGCGAGATTAGCACACTTGGTGCTTGGGGCTGTCCTCATGCTGGCACGGCGGGAGTTTCAAGAAGAGAGGTGACAGAGACCTCACCAGCCAGATGGGGAGAAGGAATGAGGGTGACAGCTTTTCTCCACAGGTGGGATGTTTCTTTCCAACCTTCAGAGATGTAGAGTCAGATGCCTCTGCAGAGGGGGTGTTACCCCATTTCCTAACCATTCAGAGGACCAGGACCCAAGGACGGCCACTCAAGAACTCATTCACTCTCCTTGACTCATCTAGGAGGGCTGGGTTCACAAGAAGTGACCGTGTCCAGTTTAGGGAGTTGTTTTGGAGGAGGAAGGACACTTTTACTCATCATGGATTGTAGAAGATATGTGTGGAAAGAAAATAAAATGAGTATGTGTATCATATCTCTTGGCAAGGTTGTTCCTGAACCTGGTCACCTCTCTGGACACTTTGTAGAGTGCCCTGTGGGTTCCAGCACACTGTTACAGTTGCACAGGGGGCAGTGACTCAGGTGTTCACCTAACACAGAACTATGCCATGCACACTCTGCATTTTAATTCTCACATCATCCCTCTGAGTGAAGTCTATCATAATATTTGTTCATTAGAAGGGGGAACTGAGGCTAGAAAAGGTGAAGAAACTTGAGCAAGATTGCCAAGCTGGTAAGTAAATGGTGGACTGAATGTGATGGCCCTCTGTCACACTACAGCATCTAGACATCAGCCTTAGGTTAAAGGAGAATAAAAATAATGTAGGGGTTTAAAATAAATAAAGCTTCAAGTATTCATTTGAAAGTATTGAAATATTTAAGATTTTTGCCACTAAAAAGTTCTTGTGCAGTAATGGTAATTGGAGATACCATTTATCCAAGGGTCTACACTATTTATTTATTTATTTATTTATTTATTTTTTTTAAAGAGAGAGGGACAGTGAGAGAGACAGAGAAAGAGAGAAACAACTTTATTTAGTTTTTCACATGGCCTTAGTTGCTCCAACACTCAGTTGTGTATGTGGTGCTGGGGTTTGAACCCAGGTCCTCGTGCTTGCCAGGCAAGCGCTGAAACCGCTGAGCCACCGCTCCAGCCCCCACTATTTATTTTTTTAAGAGAGAGAGAGCCAATTTTATTTTTTTCTCTGGTTTTTGTTTTCTGACACTTAGTTGTGTATGTGGTGCTGGCGTTTGAACCCGGGTCCTCGTGTGTGCCAGAGTGCTCTACTGCTGAGCTATGGCTCCAGCCCTTTATTTTGTTTAACTTTGTCACAAAATTCCAGACTCCAGGTTCTCTTTCTCTTTTTTTTTTTTTTAAGAGAGAGAGGAGGGAGAGAGTGAGAAAGAAAGAGAACATCAATTTTATTTATTTTTTTCATCTGGCTTTTGTTTTTCTGACACTTAGCTGTGCATGTGGTGCTGGGGCCTGAACCGGGGCCCTCGCACATGCCATGCAAGCCCTCTACTGCTAAACCATTGCTCCAGCCCTGAGTCCCTTTATCTTCACGGCTATTTAGGGTATCTTCTTCATCTTTTGAGAAGGTGGCCAAGAGAATTATGGACGCATTTGTGTGCATAGATACACAAAGATGTATTTACATATATCTAAGAATAAGTGTGAAAAAATAATTTTAAAAAATTATTAAGAGATAAATTGTTAAGAGGTGATTACTTCTTATTTTACAAACATTGTGAACTACTGGGTCTTCCTCAGAAATGATAATCTGGGGTCCAACTTCTGTAGCTCACAGGTGCCACTGTGGCTGCTACTTACAGGACTGACCTTGCTACTTTCTGCTTCAGAGATAGCTGTGTGTTTTGTTTGCTGGGGTCTGAGTTAAGGCAGAGGACAAGGCTTAACTAAAGGAATCCATGCTCAGCCACTGATTGAGCTGTGTGCATTTATAGCACTGGAATTTAAATTTTCTAAGTTCCCTTTGCATTTCAGACAACATAGAAAGATAAAAACCATTTTCATCAAAACCTGAGAAGAAATGTTATACTGCTTTAAATCAAACCCTCCCCTGTTGGAAAAGGCCATGGGACACAAAGTATATTATGAAAAAACAATCAAAGATGCCTTTTCTAAAATTAAATTGATGTTAATCTGTGTATCTGTGTATTTGTCTGCTTGACATCAGATCAATGGTTGAAACAGAAAATTTCAGCGAGCAGCTTGATCTTCACTGCATCCAGTTGTTGGTATTCTCACGATAGTAGCCAAAGTGAGGAGGCTGAGAGCTCTAAGGTATGGAGGAAGCCAGGCTGCTGCTTTCCTTGCCAGTCCTCATGGGCTCAGCAGGGGGACAGAGAAAGAGTCAATGAGCAGACCACTGAGGAAGGCATTCAGGGAGGAGAAAAGTCTTCTTTGAAGGGCAGACATTATCTGACATTAGGGGTTATTCAAATAAACAAATACCTACACACAGAAATAACTTTTATTTTGCCCAAGCCCAACCTGGAACTCTCATTCTTTGACTGGAGTGATATTGTTCATGAATCAGAGAGTCTGTATGCACAGACTAGAGACTTGGGTTTGAAACCGTCCCCACATTGATCAGCTGGGAACTGGTAAAATAAATTAGGGTGCATTGTTTCAGGAGAATTCTATGTGGGTAGTATATACCTATATGGAAATTGTGCAAGGTATACATATAAATGAAAAATATTTCAAGCCTGTGTGTATGTGTGCAATGACCCTGTTTACATTTGTAAAAAGGATGAGCATTTAATGTGTCTAAATATCCCTTCTTGGAAGGACAGGTAAGACATACCTAGCAAGAGATCATTACCATTGCCTACTGTTTCTA
The DNA here is from genome assembly GCA_004027875.1 of Aplodontia rufa. Lineage (NCBI taxonomy): Eukaryota > Metazoa > Chordata > Mammalia > Rodentia > Aplodontiidae > Aplodontia > Aplodontia rufa. Next base: position 33,507 of record PVKS010008900.1, on the reverse strand, counting down.
AAGTTCTGGGAAAGAAGAGCATAAAAATGCTCTGCAGTTTGAAAAAGATGTCCATATCATAAGCATGTGTTACTTTATGATAAAAATTAGGGGCTCAAGTCACCTGTCTGAGTCTGCTTCTGTGACAATTTTTCATTTGTCAGGATTGCTATAAGGAAAAAAGTTCTCAGCAAATTCTAAAGTGGAAGCCAGGTGTTCTCACCTTTCATTTTTCTTTTATAGTGTAGCCCAGGTGTGATGGAGCCAGGTGCCCACAGTGACGGTTGTTGCTAAACTTTTCTCCAAGAACCAGGATTTTTTGACTTTCTGTTCCCACCTGCTTCTCACAACAGGAGAAGACCCCTAGTACTTAACCACTACCACCGGGAAACACATGACTCTGTTTCCAGGGCAGTGGGAGATGCTGAAATCATCCATGTGGAAAGGGCAAGAGCTTCCAGCAGCTCCCCTGGAAGCTGAAAGGACAGCTGTTTTCCAAGACATGTGACTTCATGAAAGCTCAGTTGGCAAACACACCACCTCCTCAGAGAGCAAAACCCAGCAATCCATGTGCAGCAATCCAAGTGCTTTATGACTGCAGCTCCCTCTGTTTATTTGGTGTCTTAGTTTAATGTTGATCACTAGTATGGAAAGCAATGATTCATTAGGACATCTGACAGGCAACCCCTCTTAATCTTCCAAGGGTTGTAGGAAGTTCCTCGCCAGTGGTTTCTTGGCTTTGTTAGTTTCTCTGCCATCTGGGCTCTAGCACAGGAGTGACACAAACACAGCATGTGCCACTCACCCACACTCACAATGTACAACACACAGCATTCTCACGAACAACCTCCCCCGCCACTCCACAGCATACACATCCAGAACAAATTTTCAGAAAGATGGGAAAGTATCAAGAAAACTGCTTACTACAACAAGAGTTATCTGCTTGAGTGAGCCAAAGGAGTTGGCAAAAGGAAGAAGACATTTTTACTGGAGATTACCCACAAGGAGCACCTGTGAGCTGCAGGACTATCCTAGGCAATAGCGTTTGAACACACATGCCAGCTCATTCAACTGGGAATTCACCTGTCACTTCTTCTCTGGGCGTTTTTATTGTTCTGCACTGGTTTTGTGGTTTACCATGGTTGTTAGGATCATTTTCCCAGTCCTTCCCACTCACACTTTTTAATGGAAGTCCTGAAAGTAGGATGTTCAGGAGAGAGGTGTAGAAGACTGTTCCATGAGGCAGGTCCAGTCAGGCAGACACTCCTTGGAAGCAGATCATGGAGTCTGGTGAGATGAGGCTGGGGTGGGGATGAATGGGACAATTAATTAAAAAGGAGGTCAGGAAAGAGGGTTCTCATCCGTCTCCTGCAGGAGAAAGGGCTTCAGTCCAGTGTTTCAATCAGACTTTCCGTTGCTGCAACCAAAAGAACTGACAAGAACGATTTCAGAGGAGGAAAATTAATTTTATTTGCAGGGGGGTTTCATGGTTTCAGAGGTCTCAAAATGTAGAAGGCTAGGCCTTCTTTGGGGTTCAAGTTGTGGCTGAACATCATGGCAGATGAGTGTGTTGGAGGAAAGTGGGTCAGGGCATTGCAATCAGGAAGTGGAGAGAGATCTACTCGCCAGATACAAAATATATACCCCAAAGGCACACCCCCAGGGAGCCACCTCCTCCAGCCACACCCTACCTGCCTTCACTTACCACCCAGTTAATTCCTATCAGGGCATTAATTCAGTGATTGGGTTAAGGCTCTTATAACCCAAGCATTTCACCTCTAAGCCTTCTTGCATCGTCTCACGCGTTAGCTTTTGGGGACACTGCACATCTAAACCACAACACTCAGCTCCATTGGTGTTCTCCTTTGCTATCCCCTGCCCTCGCTCAGTCACTCTCAGGCTGTAGAGACCCTGGACCACATTCCTTACGTCTGTGGAAATAACATCCTTCCTAGTTTCATGAACATTTGTGAGGCTCTTCTTTTCTATCAGTGCATCCCTTTCCCCTCTCTTTGAGGGTGGGAATGCCTGGCACCCATAACAATCAATAAATATTTATTGAATGGAAGAATGGCAGGCTTCCTGATGTAGTGGTCCAGATATTTCTGGATGGCTCCCTATACATATAAAGGGGCTTTGGCCATCTGGTGGGCATGAAGAGATTATAATATGCCTGAACATTACCTCACTGTCTAAATATCTTTTCTTCTTTATTTATGTGTACTTCCTTGGTGATCTCATCCAACCACATGACTTTAAATGCTAGTCATATACTGACAACTCCCAACTCTCTATCTCCATCCTGAGTCTCTCTCCTGCATCCCAGGCCCGAGTGTCCAGTGGTCGTCTGGACATCTCCAAGGACTCAATTTCTCCACGAAACCTGTTGCTCCCGCAGGATGCATCTTTCTGGCTTCTCAGAAAACTCCTTGGATTCATTCTTATCTATTAATTTCTTTCACATTCACATTTGTTTCATCATTGTGTCAGATCTACCTTTAAAGTACATCCTAAATCTGAGCACACACCAATACCTCCACTGTGACATTTCTGGCCACGTCACTCCCTAGATTACAAGAAAAGAAAATGTCCTACCTTTCCCTGGAAGCTCCTTTGCCTCTCTGTAGTTCATCTTTCCCTGGCAGCCCTAGCATTCCTTTAGAGATGCTAGGGTATCCTGTGGGTTCTCTGCTGGAACTCACTAGGTGGTCCACATCTCACTTCCAGTGTAAGCTTCTGTAACTTCTCTTGTCCTTCATTACCTTGTCCACAGTGACTCCATCGATCACCCATCCCATTCCCTCCCCACTCTCCCTTGTTTCCTCCCCACCCCATTAGGCTAGCTTCTTCCATGTTTCCCCAACACCAAGTAGATTACCATTTTGGGGACTTTGTACCTCTGGTCCTTTTGCTTGGAACATTTGTCCCTAGGTATTCTCATGGTTTGCTTCCTCCCTTCTTTCAAATCTGCTTACATGCTTCTTTATTAGAGAAACATTTTCTGTGCCACACAGCTTCCATCTGTGACACTTGTATTCATTCTCCATGTGCATTATCCGTTCTGTACATGTTAAGCTTCTTTTTATTCACATGTTTACTGCCTAATTTCTTCTTCTAGAATGTAAGCTCCAGGACAGCTCAGAATGTATGGGTTTTGTTCAGTTCTGTACCTTGAAAACCCGGAAGAGCACCTGGCTCTCAGTAGACTCTCAGTACACTTTTGAGGAATGGGAAGAAGGAGGAAGGAAGGGATGAAGGAAGGAACAAAAGGAAGAAGGAGAGAGGAATAGTGGGAGGGAGGAGAAAATGAGAAGGGACTTATGAGCCCCATTAGGCCAGAACTCAGGCATGTCAGACCGTGGGACTTTCCATTACAGCAGTATTCCTTCTGATGGTGGCATTTTACATTATGTAATATATATACACATGTATATTATTATTATATATTTTACAGTATGACATGTCTTATGTATGATTTTGTATTCTTGTGTATACACTTACTACATGGCAACCGCTTTTTTCTTCCTTTTACTTATTGTTTTTTCTATTTTATTTTATTATATTAATAAAATGAAGGTCTGAGCTCATTAAACTGCTAATGGTTTATGAACCATGGTTTAAAAAACACTGCATAGAGGGACTGCAAGTTTGCAACAGGATAAACTTAAAATACAAATGAGGCAATCAGTCATGGGCACTGTCCTGTGAATTAGTTAACTTGGACTTTGTCCTTTGTAAAAAAGTTGGTGTTTGCTTAGAGTCAGGGAAGAAAAGGCAGTTTTCAAGTATGGGTGTTCTGAGAACAGAGAGGTTTGGCAGGATGCTACAGGTGTTAATGTTCCAGTGCCATCGGGGAAGGTACGGGAAACGGAGGTGCCAGGAAAGCCTCATCTTCATGGTGCTGAAAAGTCGGTTGGGTCAAACTGTTTATCTTCATCGTCCACACTTCAGACTAGGACAAACCCAGTTTCAAGCTGTCTGACTGTGCTCTGCCAACCTGTGGACTTTTCCAGTCCTTCTCTTCAGGTAGAGGCTGTGCATAAAACTTAGCCACCCTTCTGCCATTCACGTTAGTGATTTTCCCAGAAAGATGTACTGTACGTAATTGCTTCTACCTTTTTCCAGTCCCTTCTCCCCTCCCACATGGGCTGTGCTGAACTCGGATCATCTCCCCAGAAGCAGGCTTGAGGCACTTGAGCTGATCTCACGGTGATTGTTCTCTCACACAGAGCCTTCATTATGTGATGTGCCAGACTTTGTTCCATGCAACTCACAGCAATCCTATGGGGTGGGAACCATTAGGCTTTCCATTTTGCAGATCTGAGGCGTGATATGCTCACCCACAGTTGCCTAGCTAGTAAATGGTGGAGCCAGGACAGCAACCCAGGCAACCTGGCTCCTGGGCTCTTCTTCTTACTCACTATTGTTCTTGAAAAATATGGTGATTAACATTGTGGTGAAAAGGGTGTCAGCCTGTTGCTTCATGACGGGAGCAGGAGAGCACTTCAAGGGCATGCATGGTAGCCTGCTAGCTTAGGAAGCTCTGAGATGAGTTCTCTACTCCATGTTCCCTGAATTCAAGATTTAACAGAAGTTCAACTAATTGAGGTAAAAGAAACTGATTCTCCAATTTTGGGGATTGTGAAATGGCTCCATAAATCTTTTATTTTGCCCAATTGCTGTTCAAAAACTGGATCCGAATCCCTTTTGCTGGCCATGCACTTTCCACTCCATTACAGCCCCTACAGCTCCCTAGTGTGACACTCTGCACTTATGCAATCTGCCTAGTCCTGAAGCCAATTTGTGTGTGTGGTGTGTGTGTGTGGTGTAATATCAGTGTCATAAAATGGGTTCAAGTGCCAATTGAATTTACCCCAGATTTCTTAAATGAAAGTGGCCACCATCTGCTCATAGCACCACGCTGAGAAATTAAGGGAAGGCAAGGGGCATAGTCTTGCTGGCATTCTTCTCCCACTGATTCACATCTCTGTGGAAGTATTTGATTCCCATCTATCGGAGGGGAATCCTTTGGGAGCATTATGCTTGAGGAATAATATGGCTTCTCTTGTCCTTCAGTCAACATGACAATATGCAACCCAAGAATAAGTAAAAGTAGCTGTAGAGAGAGCCAGCTAAGACGATGGTAAACAGCAGCATCAAGCCCCAGGTCTGAAGAGTGAATGAGTGAAAGGAGACCAGTTCTGAGGTCAAGCGCAGAGGGGTTCGAGAACTGAACAGGAGTTGGAAGAAGGAGGGAAAGAGACTGGGGACTCCCGGCATTGTTGGCCTGTCAGTCACGTGGCGCTCACATTGGCAGGTTGCTGGACCTTTCTGAAGCCCTGGTGTTTAGAATCCAGAGAATACTTGGCTTCAATTGGTCATTAATGTTTAAGTATTTAATGAGGCCCTACTAAGGGTTTGAGTTAATTGTAACTAAATGAACTTTTACTATTGAAAGACCCAGCTCTTAATGAACATTATGCTAAAGATGTTGAGGAGGAAATCCAAATCTGCCCATCATCTCTAATATCTGCACATACTCAATCACAGCCTCTTACGAGGGCCAGCATTCCTTGTTCTCGCTTTTTCTTTTTTAATGATGAGCACCATGCCAAGATATTATTTATGCCAAAACACATAAAATTGATGGCAGAGAGAGATGGAAGGAGTTGAAGGAATCATTTTCCTCTAGAAATATTTCAGAATGGAGAAACTGGGTGCACAGATTTTGTAGTTCAACACATGATCTGAATTCTGACTTTGATAATTAACAGAGCCAATAATTAACCCCTGAGTCTCAGTTCCTCATCTGTAAAATAGGGTGAAATAGTGTTTGTAATATATAGAGGTGATAGTTATAAAAACTATCAAAGGTGATAACTTGTAGAATACTATGCCTCGTGCACAGTATGCATTCAATGATTGTGATTTTATTATTTTAGCTTCTTTAAATACTTTGAGGAAATCTAGATGGAAGCAGTCTACTATAATTAAAGACAAAATAATATTTGTGGTTCTTGTTGCAAAACAGTGAACAAGGCCTGGCTTGCAATCCTTACTCAACCAAGATGTGTCAAACCACTTAAACTAGTGTAAGTAGAGAACAGTAATAGAGTCATAGCACCACTCTGATTTAGAAAAGCTTGACCTTGATCTGTATTTTTAAAGTGACTTTGGATAATCTAATTGTATGTATAGACCTTCATTCTCTCATCTGTAACATAGGGATGGTAATTTTTCTTATGTTTGTTGTAATAAACACTGTATGAAAAGTGTCTTGGGACGCAGTTTGTATTTAATATTATGTCTTTCCATTAAAATGCTGTATTAATCATGTATACTAAATTGATTGTAATGAAAAATTTATTTTGTGCTCATTTTTATGGTATACATATTGTACAACATGATTTTTTATTTTTTCTTTCTTTTTTTTTTTTTTTTTTTTTTTTTTTTTTTTTTTTTTTTTTTTTTTTTTTTTTTTTTTTTTTTTTTTTTTTTGGTACCAGGGTTTGAACCCAGGGGTGCTTAATCACTGAGATACATCCCCAGCCCTTTTTATTTTTTAGTTTGAGACAAGGCCTTGCTAATTTGCTTAGGGCCTTGCTAAGTTGTTGAGGTTGACTTTGAACTTGCAGTCCTCCTGCCTCAGCCTCCTGAGTTACTGGGATTATATGCATGCAATGTGGTGTTTTGATCCACATAGTGGTTTCTACAGTCAAGAAAAATTAACTTATCCATCACTTGGCATTGACACTTCTGTTTTGTTGCAAGGGTACCTAAAATACATTCACTTAGTCAGAATTCTGGATACGATAAAATGTTGTTAACCATAATACTCATGTTTTACAATTGATCTCTAGACTTCATCTGCAATTTTTTAGTCCTTGACCTTGGTCTTCTCATTTCCTGTCCTCATTTTAAGAGCATTAGGAAATAGAAGGAAGCCTCTCCCAGCATCCTGAATCAGTACCTGGCATGACTGTGTTGGAGGGGCTGTGGGCTAGGCTCTGCCCTTTGGTATACTTTTTTCTTTGGTGTCAGAAATGAGTAGCAAGGAGGGAATCCAAATCTTGACTATATTTCTCCAACACCTAATTGTAGTGCTTTCATAAGAGAAAATTTTTAAAAATCATCAGAGTTTTAGCAATGATTTTAGCTTATTTTTTGTGTTTGCATGTATGTGAAACTTCTAATTATCTGAACTATCCTAGATATGTGGTGACATCATCTCTCATAATTTTTTTCTTCTATTATAATATTGTACTTAACATTCTGGGAAAATTTATGAAAAATGTCATTAAATGCCCATTTGCCCACATTTAACCATTCCCGAAATACCACTAGCTTCTATCCTGTTCATGGGTATTTCTCTCTCTGCGCATTTACATATTTATTGTGAATACATGTGTGTTAACTCAAACTTTTTTTTAAATTGAGATTTTATTAGTACGAAATTTTATATCCTGCTATTTTCACTAGACTTTATTTTGTGACTATTATTTAATAACTTCTGCTCAAAAATCTGCTGATAAATGGCTATATTATAATGCATCTTATGGAAGAACTAGTTTATTTATTTTTTGTCAACAAACCACTCTTGGAGTAGTTACTTTCAAAAGTGATTTCATTGAATTTTATTTTATTTTTTTGTTTGAAAGTTAGATTTAATATGGGATAAACTATATCAAAGAAGAGCTAGTTTATTCAACCACCTATTTTACTTCAAAGGTGGATTTTTTTTCATTTTTACAAATACCACTTGCATAGAATGTTCTTGTGCATTAATTATCCTTACCATATCTGGACTATTTCCTTTTGAGCAATTCCAAGAAGTGTAATCACTAAGGCAAATGATATGCCAAATTGCTTTTCAGACAGTGGTAGCAATTTAGTATGTCTGTCAGCATTTAGTATGCCTGTGTAAACATCGCCTCAAAAATACTGGGTGTCATGACAAATTCAATTGTTGATTTTATCTGCGAAAAATTTTATTAGTTGGCTGGAGACGTCTTGAGCAAAAGACGCTACATCCATTCTCCAAACCCTGGTCCAGCTGAGGCTTTGAGAAAATGTCTTGAAATTTCAGACCATTCCAGCTTGACTTGATCTTAGGAATAGAAATATGCTCTTTGCTATATAACAGAGTGAACTCCAAGCTATTTTTATATTGGCTTATTTGAAACATCAATTGGCAACGTAGGCTTTTGTCCTGCAAAATGGGGACATTTAAATCTGTCTCTGAGGGGGTTTTGAATAGAACTTAATGGCAACTTGATATGTTGAATATCTGCAGAGTTCTACATGTTACAACAAGTCACTAACCAATTACTAGTGTGTATTGCAGAGAGAGGGATATTACAATTGTGTGGGAGCAGGGAATTAAAGAGCAGGTAGAAATAGCTTTTAGGAGAGAATAGGAGCAGTATGGATTAGAGATTGCTGAATTGGGAGGAAATTATGATGGAGTGATTATTCAGAGCATGCATGTAAAATTCTCCAGAGAAACCCTCTTACTCCCCCACTTACATCATATCAAGTCTCAAATCCAGCAAAAGCAGTAGCTATTAAACTTTAGCATGCATCAGAACCTCCTGGTGGGGCTGGAATCGTTGTCAGGTTCCCAGTTGAGTAGGTCTGGAGTTAGACCTGAAAATCAGCATTTCTAATAGGTTCTCAGTTGATTGATGCTGGGGGACCTGACCACACTCTGAAAACCACTCGTGTATAGGATCCTGCTGCAGCAATTTTACTATTACTGAGTGAAACCCCCACCTGCTCTGGCTTTGTGTTTTTATTCATGGGAGGCCATGTATACTTGCATATGAGCAACATTAAACTTCACCAGAAAGCAGCCTCTAATTATTTCTCCAAGACATGGTGTCATGTCTTTGGAAAAAGTAAATACATTGAGTGTACCTCTCTCCCTGATCCATATCTTCCCCTGGAACACACATGGAGTCCAATGTGCATTGCATGGACATGCCCAATAAGAAAGAATTATTTTCTAGCTGGTATTAGAAACAGCCCCTGCTTTTCAAAGCACAACTATGAAAGTTAACAAATATTCACAACGAAAAATGAAACTTTAGCCCCATTTTACATAGATCAGAGATTCTTACCTGTCCAGGGCCATGTCTATTATAACTCCAGGCTTTTCAGTGGTCTGAGAAAGAAAAAGGGACATTTCCCATTTTCAGAGGGTACCTCAGTCCACAGACATCAACCTGCAGCCAGAGAGCAGACAGCATGTTTGGTTTAGCCCTGATCCAGGGAAATGGCTCCAATCCAAACATATCAGCAGGTCAGAAAGCAGAATTATTTAATCATCTGGAAGCCTGGCCCTGCCACTGACATTGCTGGAGGAACCTGTCACCACTGGTTTGCCAAGGACCCGGCAGGTCGCTTTCCCAAACTGATATCTGGGTCTCTGGAAAGCCAATGAGATCCCAACCCAATGCAGTTAACAGTGGGGCCTCAACTAGCCAGTGTTTAAGGGTAAATGGGGTCATTCTCCTTAAGAACAATTTCTCAAACAGGAAATGGTCCGGGAAGGGAAGAAATGCTGGCATCCAATTAGATAACCATCTCTAGCCATGTCTTACTAGTGTAAAGTATTTTGATGTTAATCACCAGGGACCCAAATGCATCTGAGACATTTCCTTCCCGAGTTTACTTTAAAAGAAAAAAAATTTTTAAAACTCATATCGAAGAGTTGAAAACAAATGTCGTCATTCAATACAGGTTTATTTTAGGAGCAATGGAAGATTAATTTGTGATGAGGTCATTCCTTCAGAAACAGTTCTAAATAAGAGTGAGTGCTAGCAACTAACTAAATTTAATATTATTAAATTTAAGGGAGATATTATTAAGTTCTTCTTTACTTAAGTCATATTGTAAAGATAGGCAAGAGGAAGAAGGTAGAGAAAAGGGAAGAAACAGGATGTCAGCTGAGCCTTTTTATTTTTTTAAAGAGAGAAGGACAGTGAAAGAGAGAGAGAGAGAAAACCAATCCAATTTCATTTAGTTTTTCATGTGGCTTTCGTTGTTCCAACACTTCACTGTGTATGTGGAGCTGGAGTTTGAACTCACGTCCCTGCACATGCCAGGCAAGTATTGGAACCACTGAGGCACTTGCTCCAGCCCCCCACTTGAGGTTTTTAATGACCAATTAGAAATGGTTATTGAGTTTGGAAGTATTTATTTCCAAAATTTCTGAGAGAGAGGTGGGGAGAACAGGGAGGGAAGTGGAGAGAGAAACTTTGCACTGATTACACATTTTGGGCAAGGCATATGCTTGCATGTACACCTAAGATATGGTCTTAGAAAGCAATGGCCAGTTACCTTTGATGATGCGATTGTGTGTTTGGAGAGAGGCACCACAGGAAAAAGGAAAATCCATTCGCAAATACTCCCTTACCTGGGAAGACCTCTGCACTAGTGTTCTAAGGTGCCCAGAGGTGATTAAAGAGTGCAGGGAAATGCTTCCTGCCTTGGGAATAAACTATGTTGATTTGTTCCAAGTGAATAAGAGGTTCCCCTGAGCCCTCGAGAGGCAGCCTGAATTTGGACATCCTTGATTTATGCCAAATCGTAACTCCATTATGTCAGCTAGGTGCAGGTAGCTGCCCCCCCAAGTTATTTAAGCTGTTCTTTTCTTCTTAGCACCCCATGTACACAGGATTTCAAAGTGAAAGGGAAAATAGCTGTTTTCTCTTCCATGCCTCTAACATGGGGTCCAATTTCCACACCTTTCTGAATAACACACAGAGCTCAGAGAAACAGGTACAGAAATTTCAGTCCTCCTTGATCATAGACTTAATGCATGAGTAATTTTCAATGTAGGATTTCTTTAAAAAATTATTTATTTTCATCTTTTTCTATTTTCTCCTTCAGAGAAGCAAGAGGTTGAATGGGATTTAAAAATTCATCTCCAAGAAGTAGAAGCAGCCAGGGTTATCCCAACTTAGCAGTAACTCATGGGTGAGCAAATCATTCTTTGGGTGAAGCCGGGAGGCAGAGGCCTCCTTAATGGCCTTGAACCTTTGGATGGATGTGCTGTCGATGGGCTCATTGGTTTGTTTGGTTTCTCTGCAACCACACAGTTAGATATAAGGAAAAGAAAGCAATTTCATTTCTATGTTTTGTGTTGACATTTATGGAAGCCAAAAATATTCAGGGTGTTCTTTATGTATTTTGGGGGGGGGGCTGGGAATTTAAGGGACTATGTGTGTAGGTCGAATCTGTAGTGGGGAGAGAAAGGTACATATGTGATACCCACAGGGACATTTGCATGGGGGTTTGGAACTGAGTTTGGGTATATCTCAGTTTAACACAGAGGATTTCCTTATCTTGGGAATTAGAAATGTCGTTAAATATCAATGCACACTATCCATGATGCAAATGTGTTTATTGCCACAAGTTGGGTGAGGGCATGAACCTTATCACTGTTTCCCTTCCATGAGATAACCTGATTTTCTATTATTATCAAGACCTGTCTGCTTTTCTGCATCTGGATCCTTTACTCTGGCCAGAGACACCCACTTAGCTGCCTTCATATGCCAACCTATGCTGCCAAGCCTGAACTGGATTGAGGATAGGCCAGACCAGGTCTTCGTTGTGATAGATCATTCTCAACCTCTGTGTACCTCAGTTTCCTCATTGTAAAACAGGAGTAATGAAAAACCTAACTCATAACGATTATGGTGAAGATTCAATGAGCCAAGACATTTAAAGTGCTGTGTAACATATTCAGCACATCTTAACTGCTACATAAATGCTTATGACCGTTATACTTACCACTATTATAACATGACATTATGTATCTTATTTATTGCTTTAACCACTATTTTGCTCTGCATTGTGTTTCTCTTTCAGATTATCCCTTGGGATGCTGCTATACCACATGTCCTATAACTCTCCAGATAATTTGTTTCTGATCTTGATTCAGTGCCCTAGTCATCTAAAAAGCTAAAAAAGCAGGTATTCCTGAGGACTCTGGAGAAACCATACTTTTCTCTTTAGTAGTTAAAGTTCTCAAGACTTGAGATCCTAGCACATGGTGGATTCTTTAGAAACAGACACTGATAAGCTTGTGTATTTTCTGGGTATAGATTTTGGTTAAGAATAGACAGCAATGGAAGGGAGGAGAAGAATTAGTCTGTTTTAGTTTTTTGTTACTGTGACCAAAAGTCCTGATAACAACAATGTAGAGGAGGAAAAGTTGATTTTGGCTCATAGTTTCAGAGGTTTAGTTCATGGTCACAGACTACATAGTCTGAGCGTGAGGTGAGGCAGAACAACATGGTGGAAGGGTGTGGTAGAGGAAGGTAGCTAAGGACATGACAACTAGAGGCAGAGAGAGAGCTCTGCTCACCAAGAACAAAATATAAACCCCAAAGGCCTACATCCTCTAGCCACACACTATCTGCTTATAGTTATCACCCAGTGGATCTATAACAGGGAATTAATCTACTGATTAGGTAACAACTCTTAAAATCTAATCATTTAACCTTCGAAAATTCTTGTGTTGTCTCACACATGATCTTTTGGGGAATGCTTCACATCTAAATCACAACATTGTCACTGGGTATAGGGAGAGGTGAGCTGAGATGCAGGCCCCTCAGAACCTCATGCTGCCTTACTTGCCACTGTGGGATGCAGTATGACCCAGGTCAAACCAGAATTTCCTGGCCTTTGTAATTATACATGGATTACCAAGTGGATGTGGCCACTACAGAAAGAAAGGCCCTTGGCCAACCAAGGCAAATGCCAATGGAGTTAATTAACTGGAGGTTCTCCTCTCACCAAACAGAGATTTGAGCAGTGGGTATCCATGTCCTCCACAAGAAAAGTCCCAGACTTAAAAGATGAAGCCCTCCCAGGGAGACTTGGCACAACATTGCTTTGTGAAGGCTTTTCACAGGGAAGGGCATGAGAATAAAAGGTGGCTGCCCAAAGAGTGAGGGACAATGCTAAAGGAAGGAAGGGTGTCAAGGCAAATGGGAAGTAAAGAATAGAGTAGAAGTTTATGTTACTCTAGGAAGTGAGGAAGGTGGGAAATTTCAATAGGAAAGTAAGGCGGTCAAGCAGAATTAACTGCATGGGCAGGGCTGTTTCCTTTTTTTTTTTTTTCTTTTTTGTCTATTTTTGCCCATTTTTTAAGGTTTGGGGGAATTGCTAATGGAAACTGTGGTGGGCTTAGGATGACCAACAATCTGTGCTTACTCCGGTTTGCTCAGAACACTTGATTTGCAGGACCTGGGTTATACAAGGTAGGTTCTTACAAAGCCTTTTCCAAGGCAGTTCTTGGGGTCACAACAGAAGCCATGAAATAATGGATGCGTAGAGGGTTTGGAAACTATGAGATGTTTTTCCACCTAGTTAAGAGTGACAGGGAACAGAAACATTATTGATGGCTTCTGTAGTGCTTCATGCATACTTGGCAGCTAATAAATATAGATCAAAAGGAAATTGAACATGAGAGCAATGAATTAAAAGAGAAAATTATTTGGATCAAATTTCTAAGGACAGGAAAAAATGGTAAAGTAGAGAATAAATCAAGGGAGCAAATAAGAACTGAAAGCCATGGTACACCCAAACAGTGTCACAGTCCAGTCCTAAGCAATGTCTGCAGTCCAGACTGGAGTGCTCCTTTACACACCCCTCTTACAGAACAACCAGGGAGCCTTCTTTCTAACCTCAGTCTCACCTTGTCAGTTCTGGATCATTTTTTCCTTCCTTCCTTCCTTCTCTCCCTAGAGGTGTGATGCAAGTATTTACAGCCTCAGGGGCCAAACTTAGTAAAAACTTCTCCTCTTCCCCAAACTTGAACCTGGGCATATAGCTACTTCCCCTTCTAGAGTGAATGAGTCTTTCCAGGGACTGGACATAATTTGGTGTAGGTGTGGAAGTTTGATGTTGGGTAAGGAGATGTTTTGGGGAGTGTATCTAGAGTTGGCTTTAATCCCTCCAAGTCTAAGACCCAAAAAGTTTGGTGGAAACTGATTTCTTCTCTAAGATTCAAGGAGAACAAGTTCTGCTCACTCCGCTTTCAAAATAATGGTCTGTGTTGCAGGCAAAGCCAGATGATTCACTTAACTCTGTGCCCTTTGGACTTTCTGACTCTATGTCAATCATAGCCCAAGCTCAGTAAATAATTATGTTTCCATTGATGAACTGGGTTCCCACAAATAGATTTTATACTGAGGATATTGGCTGTATCATGTTCTGTTAGCTGCACTTTATTTTCAGGTTAGTTTAAGCTCTCTGCTTTTAATATATAATCTCAGTTACCGGCTCTCACTCATAGACTAGTGGCTTCTGTGTTTTGACTTTATTTTGATCAAAACAGAGGTGGAAAAATTTCAGTACATTTTCTCATTGCATCATAGCATTCATTAGACACCCACAGAACATTTTATGAGGATACATGTCTGCTCAGATTTCAAAATAGGCAAAGATCCTGGAGTATAGTAGATTCTCACTATGAGCAGCTCCATATAATGCTCAGTGAATGATTCAGTAAATGAACAAGCGAGTTCACTAATACATTAAAAATAATGATTTCAAAGATTAATGGATTAGTGTAGCCCTCAAATTCTCATGACATGTTTCACAATAATTTATTATTTCCTCTGAACTCCCAATGCATTTTCACCATTATGAAGTGATGCTGATTGCATCTTGAAGAGCGGGCAAGTATGATAATCTGCATTTGACAAATGGCTTAGGAGGATGGTTGAAGAAGGAAAAGAAAGAGAAATTCAAAGTGAGACAGCAGTGTCTGTCCTGGACATGGAGCAGCCCACTCAGGGTAGCTCAGCCTTGCCCTGTGTGGAGTGCACCACTCCTATGCCTGGACCTGAGCAGGCAGCTCTGTCTCCATCCCTCTATCTATATCTGCCATTTTTGTTGACTCTTCAGGGCTGTTAGTCTGTGGACAGGCTGAAAAGAGGGCTGTGTTTTTGCCCTCTGATCTGTAAGGATGCCTTTTCTGAAGAGCCCTTTAAGAATATTTGCCTTGAAAATAAGGTGTTTCTGGAAATAAAACCATCAAGCAGTTAGATAAAATAATTCATATGGTGTGTGTGTGTGTGTGTGTGTGTGCGTGCATCCTTTTCCATTAACAAAGAAAAGAAGGAAAGGCACACCCCTCCTCCAGCCCACCCGTTAGAGACCTCTGACCTGCTTTGGCTCCCACCACCCCCACTTTTGTCTTTTTAAGTTGAGAAGCTTTGTCAGCACAAAAGGAGGAACTCAGGAGCTGGCTGAGTGGCCCTGAGACAACCCAGGACTCTGCTGGCCATTTGGGTAAGAGTGGACAGGGGACTCTGTCTCATGGGCACCCCAGGAAAAGACAAGAGTGTCCCTGCCTCCTCCCTGGGGCATCGTGGTATGTTATCAGCTGGTGGCTCCTCTTCCAGTTTCTGGCCATTGTCAGGGGCTATTATGAGCTGGTTGGGGAGGGGCTGCTAGGCACCAGAGTCTCAGTTTGGGGACCTATGGGGAACTCACTGTCAATGCCGTTCAGGGCTATTGTATTGAAGGCACTATCACACAATAAGCTGGTCTCTCCCAGGGAAAGGTCAGTGGCTGTCCCCATCCTTTTCCTTTCCGGGGTGTTATCACTGATTTTAATGGCCTTTCCGTATCTGGTGAAAATCGAACTCAGGGTCTTTTTATTTAGACAATCACAGGCCACAAAATTAGTTGCTTTCTCCATTTACACACCACCATATCCCTTGAGGCTTCCCCCAGGCTTTGGTTTCAGGAAGACTCTTTTTTCTCAGATTAAAAGAAATATAAGATGTGTCTTGTCATTTAATGAATTTATATAAATCCTTGAAGTAGCGTTGTTGGATGCCCAACATGCAGACTGGACTTTAATGCTGTGCATTGGATTTGTGTAAAATCAAAGTCAGGGGAAGGCCCCCCTTCCCTTTTCCCACCTTCTCTTTCCCAGCCCTCTTTATATAGGGCAAGCAAAGTAGTTAAAAATGTCAAACTCACAGTACGCGCTGTGAGCAACACAATGAGGAGGCTGAAATAAAATCCTCCAACCTCATGGTGATACTTTATACTTACATAGGGCCTTTCATCAAGAGCCTTACAGTGTTGTAGGAACATTAACCCTTGCTATACCTCCTTGGCTGGTTCCAGAGCCTGTGTTGGCTGAGAAAGCTAAAGGATAGGGAGATGGCACTTTTCTCTTTTGGAACAATTTTCAGGTCCCAGGCAGATTCTCAAAGTTGTTCTAGTTTTACATCTCTCCAGTCCACCTTCACTTTTACCATACCTCTGCAATTTCAGCCCCTTCTCCAAAGGTCAGTGGTGGCACGGTAGTGTCAACAACCCAATAGATGATGTGTGTATTGAGGGTACCAGCAAGCAGCTCTCACTCCTTCGGTGAGGAAAAAGTGTGAGCAAGCTTGATATTTGATCTATCATGACATGCATCAAAGCAGTCATTAGGGGAGTAATTTGAACTTGGCAGGAATTCCTTACACTTACTTTATGGTTTGGTCTTGTTTTGTTTGATTTATGGATATGGGGTGCTGTAACATCTGCAGTGACTAAAGCCTATAAATGTCTTTTTCCCACTCTGTGTTTGAGTCCATGAATGTGGCACCTGATTTGTCTTTTCTAAGTTGCACTTTGTGCACCAATTCTGTGTCAGTTCAGGTCTGTTGTAAATAATGGTTGCCAGGATTTTCTTGTATGTACTGCATGCTCACTGATTAGACCATTGGAACTCCCCTGGGATTTTTCTAATTGATCACAAGGACCTTGGACAAAGCTATATATGATTATAAATAAGATGTTTACTTCATTTTTAAAAAATATGGTCTGGGGACCATCTGAATAAGAATAATGTGGGTCACATTCTAAATATGCCAGTTTTCAAGGACCCTAGAGACTCATTCTTTCAAAGCCATGCTAATTTGTGGATGTGTAGCCGATGTTAAGGTGTCTTTGTAAAATCTTCTCTGCTTCTTCCTATTTCTAATCATATTAACTCTTATAAGGTGGACTGTCTATTAAGTCCTGATATAGCTATTAGGTCTAGGAGAAGAAATGGATTTTGGAGCAGAGGATCACTGGTCACTGAAGGCTCTTGTGTGAAGGGAAGCAGGAAGTGCACACATATAAATGCCTGGTCTCCAATATTTACTCCTCCCCACAGTTCCATCTTGACCATCCTAAAGAGCATGGAGAATCTGCTGCACCAGGATGCCCTGGGACTCAGCCCTGTGAATTAGATTTTCCTGCTCTTTACACTTGTCTTCGAGGTTTATAGCACTTCTCCATTTGGAAGATCTAAGCACAGAGACTGGGTTATGTAAAGGAGCAGACTTTCCATTTGTTTGGAGTTGAAAACTAAAGCTCTGTTGACTATCCACTGCCATTTATCTGTATATAGGAATCAGAACTGGTTATTTTCATGGTGGCACCAAACTTCTACTTCTGATTTGTTAGTATTCATATTGTCATACAAACTTTATTTTCAATATTTATAATCATTGGAGGGATCTTGGGCTCCCCAGGACACTGAAGGGTGAGGCAGCCTGGGCTGAAGTGCTGGACCTACCCCTGGCTATATGCATGATCAGATTCAAATTATATAAACAGCACATTTCTCTGAGACACAGCTCCCTCAATTGTGAAAGGGGAGTGATAAATATGGTCCGTATTTCACTGAGTCATTTTAAGGGCACATTAGATGATGCAATTAAATCAAATGACATGGAAATGCTTAAGGAACAGCCATTACTATATTTGTGGGAATGAGGGAGGAGGTGGAGAGGAGCCAGACACTGGAGGGAGCAACTGGACCCATGATAATGGTCTTGGTAG
The DNA here is from genome assembly GCA_004027875.1 of Aplodontia rufa. NCBI lineage: Eukaryota > Metazoa > Chordata > Mammalia > Rodentia > Aplodontiidae > Aplodontia > Aplodontia rufa. The sequence continues at coordinate 15,675 of PVKS010008900.1, read as the reverse complement.
GTCCCTCATGATCCAAGATCATCACAAAGGAACAGCTCTAGGGGACCTTTGGATGTTATTCTCATTGTACAAATCTGATTACTATCTTTAGGGAATTTTCCCAGTCTAAGACTAAAACTATTTCAATGTGAAGAATACAGTGTGCGGCTTATCTTTTAAAAAATGAAAAGGTCCATAGACCTGTGTGTGATCTCACCCCTGGCAGCCCTTGACTGGTGAGGGCAGGCCTCAGGCATGCGAAGACATCACCTGAGGACAGACTGGGCAGCAGGAGGGGAGAGTGAGTGACCCAAGCATTTCTGCAGCTGGAAGTGATTTCAGCAGCCCCATAGTTGTTCACGTGGCAGAGGGGAATGGGGAGGACAGCCTTGCTCCCACCCACCCTCACCTGCCCCCGATTTGTTTTTACACTAAGGTTATAAGTCAAGTATGTACAATTTTTGTACTTAACTCTTGCTTGGAAATGTATGACTCTTATCTTACCCTGGGGGGGTCCAAGTATACAATTGAAGAGAATCCAATCTCTGGTTCTTATTATAGGTAAACCATCACCAACAACAACCTATGCTGGAAATATGGGCATGTTTTCCTGTTTTGAAACTCTTACAGACAGAAGGTATTTTCTCACTGTGAAGCAGGACTCCAGTATGCAATGGAAATAGTGCTTTTAAAAAAACCTATCTTACTTTTGTGGACATATTCAGTCATTCTTTTTCTTGGACTTTTTTTCCCCTTAAAGAACACAGTATCTAATGTGTGGCTTATGCCCAGAGCTTTACTACAGAGGTCCTTGGGCAGCATTGAGGGTACAGAGGCCATCACTCCAGGTCACTGAACAGTCATAGGTCCCTCCTGAATACAGCTCTGAAGACTCACTATGGCTTAGACTTTCTCAACCTGCCCCTGGAGGATCCCTTCCTGTTGGACTAGCCAGGACAAGGAGCTGGCCAAAACTGTGCCTCTACAAGTTTTCTGACTCCTCTGCGAGGCTTGCTGGGGACCAGTGAACTGAACTGAAGCAGTTCATACTTGTCTCCTTAAAGCTCCATTTGTCAAACTGCAATTGCAGAGAGAAAGGTCAGCACTTTATGTTCTCAGCACTTAACCTTAATCATTCCTTAGGGTGGACAGAGTCTAAGAGGTTTCAAATTAGTTCTTCAGTGTGATGGAAAGTCAGAGGGGGTGGTGGTCAGTCTTTGGATCAGGAATGAAAATCTAGTACCTGATTCCCTTTCTCTTCCACCCTACGCCATTCCTACACGATGCTGCCTGCTAGGAGGAACTCCCCAGTAGTCATTCAACCAACAGAACTTCATCGAGCAAATACTAACTTAGGCATTTGGTGAAAGATTAGCTAGGTTTCTCCTTGAGATGTATTCTGAAAATTGCACTAGTAGGTATTATTAAAAAAAATTTTAGTAGCAAAAATGGAATGTGGTCATTGAAAACTCAAACCACATAGAAGCATACAAAAGATGTGATTCCTCCCACCTCCATTTCCAATAATTCGTATAATTCCTCCCATCGTTTACCACATACTATGCTGGAATTTGCCTTATTCACTCAGTAAGCAACCATCTAATTTTGTCCTGTTAGCATATGCACGTAACTCAATTTACCTTTCCTCATATTAATATTTAAGCCGTCTTTACCTTATTGGATGACAAATAATGATGTAAAGAACAATCTTTTGCTTGTATGCTAGTGGTCTTCATACTTGTGAAGTAGCTATGAAAAAGTGAAAGTGCTGTGTCTAAGAGTTTGTACCTGTAAAATATTTAGGTACTTCTAATTTCTTCAATTAATATTGTGTTCATTTCAGATCCGTTGGTGATTTGTAAAATATGTGCTGTCTTTGATTCCTACCTGAAAGTGGCATATTTTGGGGTTTTGAGATTCTACCAAATCAATAAACAATTGGTATTCTTTCAGATAATAATTTTCAGACATGGAGCAAGAACCCACTGTGGGTAGGAAGTGAGATGGCAGGGCATTGTTTTCCAAGGGCAGAGATGCTTAAACATACACTGTGTTCTATGGGATCTACTAACCTTATTCCTGCCTCTACCCTCAGTACCCTCCTTTTTCTGCATTTCTGTTTAGCATTTGCTATGGCAAGGATCTGGTATAAACAAATAAACAACACTTATAGCATAATGGTTGCTCTCAAAAACCTTTCAAACTGAGTTGAGGAGACAGAACACAGATGGCTAAAAAACAAACTAAAAATACAAGTCAGTGTATAAAAAGCAGCAAATAAATATAAATAGTAAGCATCATTATAGCAGTGCAGAGGGAGGAAGGAAAACAGTGGCTGGGGTTTCAAGCTTCATAGCAGGGACTCTACTGGATGTGTGGAATGTCTCTAGGTGGGGGCTGGGGTGGGTGGGGAGACAACTATAAAAACTGTAAGAACCAGCTGACAGATAAAGAGATCTGATGAGAGAAACAGAGGCGTGTGCCCATTTTTATTTTGATAGTTGAAAGTGAGTGGGGTCACAATATTCTTTGAAATTATTAGTTGTATTTGGCATAAGTTCTTATGTGTTCCTTGTGTATTTTTTTGAGTGGTGGGGTGGTGTAAGTTAGATATTAAAATTTTGGGAACTGGAGAAAAGTTTCCAGCATTCTTCCCAGTGAGGAAAATCCTCACATTCCTGCAAATACACATAAAATTATGATTTCAGGGTGCCCTTCCTTCTACCCTAAGTAGAGAAAGTTTAGAGGGTATCTAATAAAGTTACAACCCAAGGCAATTCATCTACAAAAAACCAAAAAAAGTTAGCCAGGTATATAGAGTACTGTAAAAAGTTGTTAGGTAATGTAAGGCACAACTAACATATATTTATGAATCATCAAACTCTGAAACTGACTCGAAGCAGGTGGGTAAACAACCTGAGAGGGCCGCCCTGGCACTTCAAACTTTCCTCCAAGTCTGCAGTTTATGCAGCATGCATCGGTGGAGAGGCTTCTCTGGCGTTTTCGGACCTCAAAAGAATCCAGGCTCTCGAAAATGTGAATCAATGGGATTATTTACGCGTGTATAACTGGAATCCACCCCAAGCTCCCCATTTTGCAGCAGAAAAAGATACTCTTGCTCCCCACCCCCTCCTTTCTTTTTGACAGTCAGTTAATAAAGACTCAACAATAAGCAGCTGCCAGTGATGTCATTTGGGACTTTGTCCACGGAGCTTGTATTTACAAGCTAGGAGCAACTAGGAGCCGCAGCCCTGGGAGCCAGTCTCTGCAAACTCGCCCGGGGTTCGCCGCTGCTGCGGACACGCAGGAAGAGCCTGGGAGTCCCTTAGCCACGGAGTTTGAAGGCTTCAGACCTAAACAGAGCATAATCGGGGAGGAGGTTTGTGAGCAGGAGAGACTTGAGTTGTTGCAGTTCCTGTGTCTCTCTCCAGGACTGTGTGATTTGTGTTCACTGAGGAGCTAACTACAAGTAAGACTGTTGGACTTTTTTTTTTTTTCCTAACTCTTGTAATAGTTTTTCTTGTTTATAGAGCTTGCTGTCCTTTTAAAGGAAGAGGACGATGTTTACGTTTTCTTGCAGGCTCTCTCCGCAGCCACAAGTATGCATTTGTTCCAAGTAATTATAGTGCCCTAAAGTTGACTAGGGTTAGGTGGAGAGGACTACAGACTCAGGACAGACACCAGCATGCAGATAGGGAGGCTGAATTGCTAATCCTCATTTGCCTCTGCAGTGAGGTGGGGGTTTTGTTTGTGTGTTTGTTTTTTTTTTGTTTTTAATTTGTTGTTGCTTTTTGTGATGAAAAGTAGCAAGGAACTAAACAAACAAACAAAAAAACCTATTAGGTTGATCTAGGAAGTTTAGTAGAATGCTTTAAAGACTAATTTTAATTAACCAGTTGCTGGAGGAGAAATTTACTTTTTCCTCTCTGATTTTTTCTCTGTGGTTCATAGATTTCTAATACTTGTGTGTTGTTGTTTATAGTCTCCTTTTCCCTCTTGCTACACCCCTCTCCTCAAACTCTCTTTTGTTTTTTTCTCCCCATTCCCTCTCCCCTCTCCTCAACTCATTCATTCTCAGGTGTTAGTATGTATTGAAAAAATGTTTTGAAATTCAAACCCTTTCCATGTGGATTCCCCCACCGCCACCACCCACATTGAGTATCTGATTTGCTTTCTGAGTTAGCAACCCGAGTTAATGTACTACTGGAAAAGTCAACTTTGACATTCAGCTTGTTGGTGGGCAAGAGCTACATCCTCTTTCACTTTCCTCTGGGCTCTTTAAAACTCTCTAAGCATTCTCTGGGATTTAAACAGGAAGAGAGGGCTCTGTGTGCCATTAGTCTGGACAGGGACTCCCTCTCCGGCTGCTGCACTGGCTCTCCCGGTGCATTTTAAGTTCTGCTTCTGAGTTTTGTGACCATGTCTTTCTGTGGTCCCTGGAGCTGCCTGGGGTTTCCTCCTTAGCGCCTTCAGTTCAGCCTCATGCAGCTAGTAGCAAATCACTACTGATTGCTGCCCTCTAGACCTGACAGCCCTCTGGCAAAAAGTGGTGGTTAGCCTGTTAGCTCCTGCCCAGGAACCCCGTGACTCATTCCAGGAGACTGGCTTGCTCCTGAATTCAGCAGCTCTGTCACCAGCCCAGGAACACAGTGACAGCCTTGACTGCCTTTTCTTTTGAAGCCAGTGTAGGAATGTCCTAAAATATTCAACTATTTTCTAGGAGTCCTAAGGTGGGGGCTACCTTCCTTCTCTGTGTCAGCTCTCAATGTTTCCAGCAGAGCACATCTGCTTCAATGTTTTATGTATTAGAGCTCAGTCCTCCCTGCATTTTTCTTTTTGTTCAAAATAAGAGATTTGCTGTTAGTTTGCAAACTATTAGTGAAGCTTATCATTTTACCCCAAGAAAAATTGAGTTATCTGGGGTGATTTGTCCAGAGGCACCCAGCAAGAAGGTGCCAGAGCTGCCACTGGAAACTGCATCTGCCGCTCTCAATCCAGCATGCATTCTGCCCTTCATGTTCTTGAAGATTAAAAAAGAGATAGGGTCCACATATGTTTCAGATGCTTCTCATAGGAGCAGAGCTGAGCGCAGGTGCACAGATGAAGGTGGTCTGGCAAAGACTGAATGCTCCTGTTTTGTCTTGGCTCTGGTTACATTTCTTAACGTCTCTGTTCCTCATTGTTGTTTTCCCTAGCAAACCAAAGGAAACCCTGTGATTAGTTTACAATTGGCCTAAAGGCAGGAGAGGTGATGGTAACAGTTGAAATAGTATAGAAGGTATTTTGGACTGAGTGCAGGTTGGGATAGCTAAGGTGATTCGCAACTCCTTGTATTCTTTGTTTCTGCCTTACATCCAAATCTCAAACTTTCTGTTAATTGTAACTTTCTTGCTTTCCTCCTCTTTGTGGCCTCCCTTTCCAGTAAACCTTTCCTTCATTTTTTTTTTTTTTTTTTGCTTTGATTGCCCCTCCCCGGCCATCTCCCCACTGCAGCCTGGACCTCAGCTCACATTCCACAGGCCCCCTCATGCTCCGCATTCCTCTTCTCTCTGGAGCCTTCCTTTCCCTGACTCTCCCACTTTGGGGTGCCTCTGTGGACATCTCGAGGTCCAAGTGATGGTACACTTGTATAGACCCTCATGGTATCTTGTGCCAACTTTTGGTGTGGGACCTGGAGCTCTTTGCCACATAAATATCTCTTTCCATTGAAAGCAAGGGGCTATGTTGTAAAACTTACTTTTTTCTATAGCACCTAGCACAGAGTAGTCATTTAGTGGTTGATGGTAAATAGATGAAAGAATGAATTAAATATGCATTTTCCTGCATCAAACTCTCAGGCTTCCACATTTGGTTGACAAACTTATCCTGTAACCATGTTTAGTGGCTTTCTTCACTGTGGTTGAACTCTGTGATGCAAAACGGGGCCATTTGTGATGTGATGCCTGCCACGCTAGCTTGCCTCATATCTTTACACTCCCTGCATATGCTAATATCTATGCTGGAGTTTCCCTAACAGCAGAATCTTCTGTCCTGGGGCACTGTGGCATAGTGATGGAGGATTTGATTCTGCAACCATTCTGCAACCACACTGCTGGGGCTCAGACCCAGTTTCCACCACTTGTTGCCTTTATGATCCTACAGTTAATCCACTAAACCTTTTTGGGTTTCACTTTCTCCATTTTCAAATGTGGATAATAAGAGCTCCTACTTCATGGAAGCATGGGGGAGGATTAAATATATTCACATAGCTAAGGCACAGCACAATGCTAGGCATATATTAAGTACTAATGAGTATTAGCTATCATTGTTAGTATTTACCCTGCTGAGGCCTGCGTCTCATTCCAGACTTAATGGATCAAAATCTGCAAGGTGGAATTCAAATGCAGATAAATTTAAAAGTTCTTAATGATTCAGATGGGGATCGCTGGATTATTAGCAGCCAGGAGCTGCTTTCCGTGAGTCAGATATTCTCTTTAGCCTCTGTCCAGTTTCATGCTCCTGCAGCACTGGGGTGCCTCTCCACACATCCAGTTTGTCCTCCAAGCTCTTTCTTGCACTTTCCCTCCTGTGAGCGGCTTGTTATGCCCCACTCACCGCAGGTGTCCTTATGCACCATGGAAGTGTGTGTTCATTGATTCTTTGTGTGTTTGTTCCTCTGTGCAACCTCTGTGTGTCATGAGGGAAGACCCGCCTGACACCCACCTTGGGAGGTACCCTCTTTAGTGAAATGCTTGCTGAGGGTCAGTGAAAGAGAACTGCTCACCAAATTCCTCCATTCCCATTTGACCTCAGGTCCTGTGCCTAGCCCTTTCCCATGATGGCACCTGTGAGCCTTTCCCCTCTCTCAAGTCACGTTAACTGTTACTCTAGGTAACATCTGCCCTCCCTACTTCCCAGAACAGACTGTGGTCTTACAAGACACCACCTTCTCTTTCTCTCCTTAACTTCTCTCAGATGAAAGAAAGAACACACCCATGAGATTCTGACCGAACTCTGTTGCATTGTCTAAATTGTGTGGCCCTGTTCAAGAGTTATATCTTTGTGTTCTACCTTTGTCACAAGATTCTAGTGCATTTGAGGTAGGAGTGTTGAGTTGCAAATTTGTAATCTCCTGCACGTCCCCTGCACCTGGCACAGAGTGTGTGGTCCTAATAAATGACGAGAAAACGGTGTGAATGTGTTGTTGCGAGGCACTGTGAGAGCAGATTTAAATAGTTTTCTCCTTAGATCAAGATCGAGTGATTCCTGTATACTAGGCACATTTCTAAGCTCTTTACATGTGTTCTTGCATTACGATCATTGTATTCATTACCCAAGCAAGGATAACTGAGGATCAGAAAGGTTAAGCAATGTGTACAGGGAGGCTATAAGAGGCACAGGCGGTATTTGAACATGTCACACGCACTTGAACCTTTCATTGCTCTCTGGAGGTGCAGGCCTAATTTCTCGTGAGCCCCACCCACTTTGGTCACTCACCTGTGCTTCTGGACTGCTTGTATTGGCAGAATGTTAAGTCAGATTAACACTTCCAAGTGCTGGCCAGTGGAACTGGTGATTCATAAGTTCTCTTCCTTAGAAATATCTAATACCTGTGCCCAGTCCTTTTGGTATTTTTTCTCCTCTTTAAAACTCAGATATGAATCTCCTTGCAGATTAACCTGTTTATAGTTAAACATCAAGATTATTTGTACTCTTGATATGGGTGTTGGCAGGCTCAGTCAAGAGTAAAATTGAGGGATTAGATAAAAAGACACAATTAGAAATAATGGTTGCCCATTTGATTGGTCCCTAGAAAAGTATCCTAAAAGAAGTATTTTGTGAAAGTGGATTTAAACAGCCAATGGCATAGATGGCACACTGGGCCATCATTGGACCACTTAAGCATAAGGTTCCTTACAACCTTATTTTTTTCCAGTTCTTTAATTCTACAAGGTTTAATGCCTTTGGAATTTTTGGATTCCCGATTGTGCTTCTTTTACAAATAAAATAATAAATCTCTTGGATACATAGAACATTACCCACAATGTTTACAATGCCTGAATACATACTTGTTTAATGAAGTGTATCATGTCGGTTTGGAAGCCCCAATTACACAAGGTAATTCCCAGTAGTTACGTAAATTAATCTTGGTATTTTCAGGGCAAGAAACCAGATCTCTCCTCTTAGAAATAGTGGATTAGTGATTTCTTTGAGTAGAATTTGGATGCCCTGTAGGAACCCAATGGACTGAGTTCAAGAGGAAAGTCCCAAACCCATTTCGGAGCATAAGCTTGGATAATAACATGGCAGATAAATATTATGGTGTTGAAAGAAGAGCTGCTATTTCTGAAATGTGGGAACAAGTGTTACTGTCGAGATTCATATCTGACAAACTGCCCCACAAAGGGTACATGCTTCATTTGGCAAATTGAATCTGGAAACACAGAACCATGCCAGGTCAACCCAAAAGATACATCCCCCAAGCTTCCATCAGCAGTGATAACTGGCATTTAAGAGCTCAAAAAATCAAAGTAATACATGCTCACCATTTAGAAAACATAGCTATAGTAAAATGTTTGTATATCTCTATTCATATTGGTAAATATTAGTATGAACTGATAATGCTAAGCGTTTATATACATGAACACTGCAAATCTTTATATTTTGCAGTCCCCTTAGCCCTCCCTCCCTACCCCATGACTCAGTTATGTTCTTCAGTGGCAACCATTGTCTGCTTTTTTATGTAATATTTCCAAATAATATATTTCCTTATCTGTTTTAAAATATCTAATTATTTATTATGTGTTTCCTGTTATGGTTGATTATATATTTTCTACATCTTCCCTGTTCTTTAATATATAACATTTTTAATTAAATGTATATTTAGCGCCTATTGTTTTTGTCATGATTATAAATAGTCATGCCTACTGGGATTAATTTTAGGTCCCATTGTGGGTACTTAAGATTGATGGATACTTAAGTCCTTTATATAAAGTGGCATAATATTCACCTATTACCTAGGCACATCCTCCCATGTTTTAAAAAATCTCTAGATTACTTGTGATAAGCAACACAACATAATTGCTATGAAAATAGTCCATATGCTGCATTTTTCACAGAATAATGACAAAAAAAATATCTGAACATGTTTAGTATGCACCCTATTTCCCCCTCCCCCAATATTACCCATCTGCTATGGGCTGAATCTACAGATATGGAGCACAGACCCACAGAGAAGGCCAACTGTGTTGTTTATTGTTGAGCCAAATCACTTATTATGATCACATTTCTTTTCTGTTAAAATGTTTTCCCTAAAGTTATTAATTGCCTCTCATCAAAAAAATCACTTCATTTTTTAAGGTCCCATAGCTAAACTTTCTCACTGGCTTCAACAGTTCTGACACATGTGTCAAAGGTAATCTCTTTAGAGCATTATTTTTATGTTGATAGTTAAATTCCTTGGTTATCTTATACTGTTTTATGTCAATTGTTATAGGTGAGAAGTTAATTATTAATTGTGCTGTGTCATGCGCAACTTAAAATGCCTATCTCCAATGTGTCCTTTATTCTAATTATAGTCAATTACCCATATTTGGATAAACAGAAAAGATCTGGTTCATTATATTTGGTAAATGATGTTTGTAATTTGGTTTTATGGTCCCATGAATACCCAATATCTTTCAATGTAAGAAATCTCTTTCTGTTTGAGTATCTTTGGCAACTAGAATAGTTTCCTCAAAGGAAAGCAAATGAAATTTCATGTAATTTTATTCTGTGAATAGATAAACGGATGACCACCCACAATGCCATTTATTTCTTCCACTTTCTCATCCTCATTTCACTCTTGTTTCAGCCTTTAATTTCACAATTAGGAAAGTGAGATACAGTGTTACTGGGAATATTTAAAACTGTTTACATAAGATAATGGGGAAGACTTGAACTTTAGAGACAATGTTTTTGAGATTGCCAGTAGAGGGCCTTGTTAAACTGAGTAAAAGTTCACATACAAACCAATAGCGAGAGCCACACTCACCCTATTAAAGAAGGCATTGTTGTCAGAATTTCCGATGTAGCAGTGAAACTATAAAAATGATTTTGAAAGTGCATCTGTTTCTTCCCCCCATATGAAAGGATTAGACCTTTCATTTTCATTGTTTTCTTAATAGGACTTTGGAAAATTCAAATAGTTAATAACCCATCTACCAAACTAAGGTGTTGGACACCTGCTCAAAAAATCCATACATGACATTTCCTTTGGAGTTGGAGCCTAGAATTGGCAGTGGAATATGGAGGGAAAATGATGGTGTTTCTAACCTGGGCATAGTTTAGATTTGTTTCCTATGTTTGGGCAAACCCCACAACCCCACTCAAAAACCAAACAAAACAAAAGGGTGTTTCCCTTTCCTGCAGCTGATGTGCAGTCTCCATCATCATCGCACCCTGAGGTGCACCCTCCATTCAGACTTAGGGAAGGAATCTTCACCAGGAGAGCTGAGAGCATTTCATGTTCACTGACCTTTTGGCTCCTCTTACGCAAGTCCCTCCTTCTTAGGAAGGCTGTCTTCTCCCTGCTTCATCCTCCTGGGGGCATCCTCGCAGTCTCTCTGACTTCCTTGGGTAGGCTTTTCCTGCTTGATAGATATCCTGGGAGCTCCATGTACTTGTTCTCCGTAGCTCTTATCACTACGGTAATGAAACATACGGTCAGCTATTTGATTAAGAATCTCTCGGGCAAGGCTAGCTATTCCAAAAAGGCAGATCCTACGCTAGTCTTGTTTCATACAGTATCCTCAGCACTTACAACAGTGGTTGCCACGAAAGTAGGTAGAAATGGTTTGAGAAATGGATGAAAATAGCAAGCATTCTGACTCTTTGATTAGTGCTTTTCCTTCTCCATTTGTTTTTCACTCAAGGAACATGTTCACTTTTATAACTTAGCTGATGGCATGCAAATCTCATGGCCTTCAAGATGTCAGTGGACTCAGGGCACAAAGGCATGGTAGTGTTGTTCTTTGAACTTGACTTTCCATGAATGAGTGAGCATCTTTTTATTTCCAGTAGTACAAGGATCAATGTTCAAGGCATTTTTGAAATGGGGGCTTTGTAGGTATGAAAATAATAAGAGAATGGATAAGGATTTCTTTTCTTGCTGACAAGGACAGGAGGAATGGGAACAGGAAGCTATCCTGAGCTGAGCCATGCGTCCTTTCACATTTTCCAGGCTGGGCTGGTGATTTTTCTGGAGGCCATCATGAAATACTCTTCGAAAGGCTGCAATAGAAAGACCAGAGTCTTTGGAATCAGATAACATAGAGAAAGTACTGGAAAACATTGCTCCTACATGAGGGGCATTTGCCCTTAGTATCCTTGGGTTCCAGTCTCTGTTCTGACACGCTACTGACTTTGGGCAAGTTCCTTAACCTCATTGAGCTTGGTTTCCTCATCTATAAATTATAGTAGTATCGACGGTGATTTTACCTAATATTCATAGTATGTCTGCCCTTGTTGTGCTGTCTAGGTATGTTATCTCATCCAATCCTTCCTCCAACAGCCTCTGAGATTGACATTATTATTCCCATTGTGTAGATGAGAAAGCCAAGGTATCGAGAGATTTTTGTTCTAGATTATATTTATAGTAATACTTTGATCCAAATGTTTAGATTATATTACCTTTGTGTAGGATCATTGTGAGGATTAAATGAGACAGAGGAACTTCACAAAAATAGGCTAAAAACATGGTGAGCCCTATGATAATGATTGGTTCCCTATTACTTAGGAAATTATGGGGCCCTGTAAGCACAGGTGAATGCTGCAGGCAACTGAGAGAAATGACAGTGTTGCATGTCCTGGTCTCAGGGACATGTCATTCAATCCTGATGTCAGATGTCAGGAATTTCATTTACTTGGTATTTGACATAAACACATATTTGCAGTTCAAAACAACTAATAAGAAAACTGCTTATCCTAAACCCTCCTGGGCTGTTCATTTATTAGGTCTCGTCAGATGAGAATAGCTTTCTCTGCTCAACACTGCATCTGCTTATGTGATGCCCCTGGCTTTATTATTTCTGCTTTTTGTTTGGAAAAACTGCCAAATCCTGGTGTTCTCTGGTTTGTGTAGAACTCCCTCTCTGAACGCAGCCACATTATGGAATAGGAAGACTGTGATAAGCATCCAGCTCCTTTTGATGGGTCCTCATTCCATTTCCTCCTTATGTATCCCTGGACCATTCTTTCATAGCTGTTTCCTTCCTCTTCTCCATCCATTTATCTCCTTGTTTCCTCTCTTCTTTATTCTTTCATTTTTCTCTTTCCTGTTTCTCAGTCTTGCCTCTCTTTATCTTTTCCACTTCCCAACTTGCACCTCATCTCTCTCTCAATTTTCTTACCCCTTTTCTTCTTTTCTTCTTCTCCCTCTTTATATTTATTTATCTCCTCCCTCACCTCACTAAAGCAGAGGTTGATCAATGTTTCTCAGTGGACCAGGAGCTGGAGAAAAAGGGCACCATTCCAGTCTTTTCAATGTTTCTATAATCATCAAATGCCCTGGGGCCTCATTACAATGCTGATCCTGTTAAACAAAGAACACATCCAAATTCTGAGCCAAAGGAAAAGACGGCCCCAAAGGAGCCCACAGCATGGTAGAGTAGGGTGTGATCTGGAGAGAGAATTGAGTGACCCTGCTTGTAAAGTCCTGCCCCAAGCTAGCTGTAGGATGTGGGATCAAGTGGCCCCATCTGCAAAGTGAGGGGGAGATCAGATGGTTCCAAGGCCATTGCTGGCACTGTGATCCTGTTATTCCTAATCACACAATGATTGCAGCCTGATGCACAACACAGGCAATTATCAAAGCAGCAAGAAGCAAAGCCCTCTGTCGGGACAGTGGGCTCAGTGCTGGGCTGTATGCATGGGTGTTCTGGGGACCCTGGCATTGTCTGTGATCCCAAGAAATCCCCCACTTCCCCAAAGTGCTGAAGTAATTCGTCACTGCACAATGCCGTGTGTCCTCACAACAGATGTTAGAGGATCACCCTTGAAAGGGTGTTTCTCCACAGCATCTAATTATAACCTCTCCTGAAGATTAACAGATGTTATAATTGTCTTTACCCTTTGATTAAATAGTTTCTGCATGAGTAGTTTTCTTAGATTTTCCTTCTCTGTTTTGCATGATCTTTATAAAGAACTGACATGTGTCTTCAATTTTCTGGAGATAGCTCTACAACAGGCTTGGTAAGAATCTTTGCAGAATCATAATTTCATTGTATCTCTCCCTTCTATATCTTTACATACAGAGAAAACTTGGGATGGAGAGGCTGTTCTTGTGTAGACTGAACCTGGGTTTTGATGACAGATGACCGGCAGGAGTATGAATCTAGCTAGAAGTTGAACTCTCTTTCTGCAGTTTGTCTGTGGAAGTGACTGATGACCATGAATGTTTGCTTGGACAAACTGTACCAAGTGGGGAAGGAAAATTCAGCAGACCTTGAAAGCAGTCAAGCACACCAGGTGCCAAGCGTGCAAATGAGTGTGTGAGCAGAGAGACAAATAGCATTCATGATGTAAATATCTGCAGATTGCTCTGGCAATATTTGTTCTGAAAAGATAAGCTTTCAGCCAAAAGCCTTATCAACATCTAAAACAATATTTTTGTTCCATTATTCAGAACTCAGATTTCTTTCTTCTCTATTAGTGATGTGGTTGGGTTCTGTTGCTCACTTAGTTCATATTCAGTTGAGCCCATCGAAGGTGAGCCCATCGAATGGAAGGATGGTGCCATTAACTTACATGAAGAGAAAAGCTTTGCTTCATGTCTCATTGTCTGAATGAGTATGTTTCCTCCTGAGAAGAGCAAATTATTATAAGGACGGGTTTTGGGCACCAGGCCAGTTTATAGAAGATGAGGACCAGATCTTTATGGGAGGTCTCCTTAAAAAGGGGTCTCCATCTCTCCATTCCAAAACCATCTGAAAAGGACATGCAAATCAAACAAAGTTCAGTCCTTGATCAGCCTGAGGATGGAGAGCAGATAATCAAAATAAAATTCAGCTTTACTGATTCATTAGAATTAAGTCTTTGAAGAAAAAGGAAGGAAATACTTGGATTGGTTGATCAAATAGGCCCATATAAATTCCATCTCCTCTTTCATCTGCAACTGGTAAGGAAGAAGAAGAAAGGTGTGTGTTTTCTTAGCGTACAAACTACACTGATATGTGTGCTACCAGGGAATCAAACAAGGAGTTAGTCCCACATGGGATATTTAAAGAACATTAAACTAATCAATAGGATTAGGTTCCAAATGAATGATCAGGGCATTGATAAATTAAAACAATTTTATAAGGAACTAGGAGCTTGAATATTCTAGAACATATATCATGTGGGAAATATCTAAAGAAATCAGATTTGGGTTATTTGGAGGAGGAAGGATATTTTTAGACATTTTTTGAAGTGTAATATACATGTATATGAATACATCTGAATATATAGCTTGATAAATTTTTGTAAACTGTACTTATATCACCAGCCCACAAACTAAGAAATATCACCAGCACCCTGGGAACCCTCCAGCAGTTCCCAATGGTGACCACATGGCCAATGCTGATGGAAAAGATAAATTTTGTCTGTTTTTGTACATTATGTAAATGGAACCACACAGTATGTATAATTTTGTGTCTGGCTTCTTTTATTCAAATTATGCTTATGTGATTTGTTTGATTACCATGCTTAATTAGAGAGTTTTCATTATCATTTCCATGCAATATTTTTCTTGTGTGACTGTATTACAATATTGTCCTTCCCCTGTCGATGAGCATTTTGCTAGTTTTTAGTTTGGGACTATTGCGAATAGTGCTATGATGAATGCTCTAGAACATGTCTCTCTGATCACTCTGTGAACAAATGTACTTATACCTGTTGAGTGTGTGCAACTGTCATGTCATAGAGCATCTAAGAGACACTTCTAGGCAGTCCTTCAAGTGGCTCATGCACATTTATACTCCCATTACTAACATGTGAAAGGAAAGATGATATTTTAATTGACTCAAGAGAATAGGGGTTCTTCTTAGAGGTAGATATTAAAGAGAAGGAAGTGTGGCCTAATATTAGGCATTGTTTACTTAGAAAGTCACAAAAAGAAAATGGGACCTTATGAAATAGGTCATTGTCCCTAGATGTTCTCAGACAGTAAAAGATGGCCTTCAGCGAGAAGAAAGGTGAAATAGGTGGAGGATACCAAGGCCTTTTCCATCCTAGGCCTTGTGTATCTAACATGGTTATCTCCATGGAAACAAGAGTATGCAAGAGGTTGAAGGAGGTCATCCGCATGGACCAGAAGGCCAAATTGTAAGAGACAAGACTTAAGTAAACAGGACCGATTGCAGGGATAATGCTGACTCTTTGAGTCAGGGCAGAGGCCACTCCAGGAAGGGAGTCAGCTGCGTGGGCCTGAGCAGGATGTGGGGGAACTGAATGTTGTCATAAAAAGTGTTGATACATTAGTAGATGAAGAAAAAAGAGCAGTTTGCATGCAACAGCAGAATCACTGTAGAATCTGAATGGAACATAGGTTGATAGCGTTCACTGTACTGAGGCTTAGAGCCAATTAGGAGAAACACAGCAAAGCACAGATCTTTGATCAGCTCTGATGGGGATCAAGCGTTGTCTGTAGGAACCCCTAGGAAAAGCTGTTGTACAGGAAGGTGGCCTAACAACACTCACCAG
>PVKS010008899.1:0-60670 GCA_004027875.1 Aplodontia rufa | reverse complement strand
AATCCCAGTATCCCTTATTTTAGGCAAGAGGGTCCTGTTCAGTGCCTTAGCCAAGTGCATCTCCTGGGGCACCTGCTATCACTTAGAAAGCTCAGCGATGAGCACTGTGAGTCCTTCCCTCTTTTTTTGTTTAGGCACAGGAATCCTGGTCACTCAATTTAGGAAATGAGAAAGACTTTTCTTCTCCCTTCACTATCTTCTGCAATTTACTTTTTATTTTTTCCCTTTTCTGTCTGCAAAATCCATGTGCAAAATTGCCTGTATCTCTAACCAGTTGGTCTAATCCATTTGCAGCTTTGCAATTGCTATTTTGGATTAATTTTTAGAGATTTTAATAGCCGTATTAGTGGGAATTTAAAACACACATTTTTTCAAAGAAGGACAGTCCATTCTGCCTTCACTTACTCCCAAATACCATGTTCATAAAAAGTGAAATAGTCCCTCTTTCTCCCTCTTTTCTCACTGTCCCTTAAATGCTGGATTCTTCAATTAACCATTGAAATTGAGAATGATCTTTCTTTTTAAGAAAGATCTTCACAAGTACTCACATGACCAGTTGGTGCTGGACATTTTAAGCACTGGAATAAATAATGCCAGTTTCCTGCCCTGCGTTGGCCTCCTTGCCCAGTTCTGCCTAGCTTCCTGGAGGCTACATGGTTAGTGGACTCCTGTTCAGGAAAGGGTACTGAGGGTTTGCTTTGAATTGTTTTTCTGTAAAATGGAGCTAAATCAAAGCCTCCTTCATTGCTTGGTCACACTGAGATTGAAAATAGATTTTTAAATAAAGCCACATTAACAAACTACCACCTTACTAAAAGTTAGACAAACTTTTCCAAAAATTTCAAAAAAATTGGATTTCAAAACAACTCCTTCACTCAGTGATTGATTTTAGGCTGAATACATAGACATGTTAAACACAGGAATCATATTGGCTAAGCTTATTTTTTTTTCACAGTCTCAAGGACTTTGCTTGTCCTTGGGGGCCACTCTCCCACATTCAGTTCTGTATTCCTCAGGTAACATTTTCTTCTATAGATTCAGGAATTAACTGTCACGAAAAGCTTTTAAAAATAATCCCTGTTTGATTAAAGCAGAATTTCATTTCTTAAGAAGTTATACATTTTTAAAATTAATCAACTTTACATAGACTATTCTCTTTTCATGAAAGAATATACCTAGTGATTACACAATGTTTAAAAAAACTATAGCATTTGAATAAATGACAATGAATAAGCTTCTTCAATGGTGTACTTTTGAAGCATGTTTTTTAAAAGTTATTACCAGAAGGACCTATCAAAAGCTGTATCTCCCCGAAGTCTTCTCCCTCACCTGGTCTATCCCTGTTTCACTTTCTACTTTTTGAGATCTAGTCCTGCTGGGTTCTCAAGTTTCACTATGAGAAACGTTTTCTGCTTCCCTACCAAAATCTATTTCCAAAGATACAATTAGCTTTGCTTGCTTGGCATATTGAGGAAGTGCCCTAAAGAATTACCTTCATCATTTAATCAAGTTTTCTTTGGTCCAATTGCATTCAACAGAGATGTTACTTGTATGGCAAGAGGAGGGAGACAGTGCTAAAAAGCAAACCAGGATGGATTTAGGGCAGCAAATAATTTGACATGCCATTTTTAAAGTTTGTGCATACATATTGATGACATCTATATGTAAGTGCTCTATAAACAAACACAGGCTAGCGTGGTTACAGTATGAGTTTTTAAAATTAACTCCTCACTTGAAATCAAGTCTTCACTTCCTCTGAAAGTGAGAGTCACAGTTCCCAGAGGGAGATAACATGGATGAAGGTTGAGGACTAGTGTAGAATGTTTATTTGTTGTTTTTTTCCCCTTGTGGCTCACAAATAAGCACACAAATACAACAACTCTCAATGTAAAGTTCAAAGTACAGGGAGATAGAAAAGTCACAGTATCGAGTCCCTGAGTTTGGGATTCAGAAGCCACAGGTTGGCTACTTTAAACGAAGAACTGGTGTGGTGAACAGCCTTCAGGTTAAATATGCAGCTCCACTTCCAGCAAAACGAAGGAGACCAGATCTCCCTCTTTAGAGAGTGTTCAGTTTCTGCCTCAACCAAGACCACGGCATGCCTTGACCCAGCACTGTTGGAGCCTGCAACTCTCTACCACTGATGTGCTGGGTGGTGACCCAGGGACAGACCCTATGCCCCATGCTGGTCCCCTGCTATGTTCCAGTCTTCCTGGCACTCTTGACGCTCTACCAACTTCATCTGAAGTCCTTTTTATGCATCTATGCTATGGTTGGAATAACTCTGGGTTGCACTCAGGCAGCTTCAGCCATCTGTGTCTCTCTGTCTCTCATCTGCTTCACAATTTACAAATGCATCCCTGTTCTGGGACACAGCTCACCTGTTCTATGCCTCCTTGCAGCTTGGAGAGCATTAGTGAACACTATCTTGCCTCTGATATTCCTTTGAACTCTATGTGCTTGCCACAGGCCAAAGTCTGGGATTCCTTATTCCTTCTAGATCACTTCTGTCCCATTTCAGAGTCTTTGACCACCATCATCCCCAGGTGGACTCAGTACATCTCTAGTTGCCTCCCTGCCCAACTGCTGCTTCAGGGGCTGCTGTCAGCAAGGTCAAAGTTGTCCATTCAGAGGACCAGCTTAGGCTTACCCCTCCCTGTCTCCTCCTCGTCTCCCAGCAAGTTGGCAGCCTATAAAAGGCAGGGACAAGACAATTCTAGCAAGCTCACAGAAATGCCAGGATTCAAGGAGCTGAGTGTGAATCAAAAGGATCCTGTGGGCTGGAGCGGTGGCTCGGTGGTTATGGCACTTGCCTGGCATACTCAAGTATGTGAGTTCAAACCCCAGCACCATGTACGCAACGAAGTGTTAGAGCAAAGAAAGTCACGTGAAAAACAATAAAATTGATTCTCTATCTCTCACTGTCCCTCTCTCTTTAAAAAAAAATCTAAAAAAAAAAAAAAAAAAAAAACGAAAAAAGAAAAGAAAGGATCCTGTGCCAAACCCAGGAAGCATTGATGAGAGTGTTGGTGTGTGTTGTTACAAGTAGGTCCCTCACCATTTCTTTGCAATCCATCATTACACTAAGAAATAGTTAATGATGGCCACAACTTATTTCTTGTCCTTAATCCTTACAGCAACCTTCCTTAATAAGTGTCCATTTCTAAAGAGAGGTTAAGTAATTTGTCCAAGTCCACTGTGCTCAAATATATGGAAGAAGGGTGGCTGTTGTTATTCAAACCCAGACTGTGTGGTGTCAAAGACCTGGGCTCTTTGCTGCACCCTATGCTGCTGTCAGGGACACTTTTTTCCTAATCTGTTTGGTTCATTAAATCAGGGATCTTCATTTAGGAATAGATTGAGCTCTCTCACCTCTTTCTGGGTGGTACAAGATCACATTCCAATGCCTACAGCTCTGGGCAAATAGCCACATATTGTACGTGGATAAAGTCTGTGTTTGTTTCCTGTGACTTCAGTAACCCAGGCTGAGGGCTTTGCACTTACCCTGCACCATCTCCGCTCCTTAAATATCTTAATTAAAGTCACCGGGAGAGCAGCTTCCAGGAACTCTACACCCCATATTCAGCTGATAGTAGGGAAAGCTGTTTCCGAATTCCCCAGCAGCGCTTTTCTTGGGTGTGGGTGTCACTAAACTCAATCTCTCTCTCTCTCTCTTTGCCAGGTACTGGCTGTCCAGGCCCTTGGAAGCACCTCCACTCGCAGCAAAGTATCCAGGCTAGCAGGAGTTGGAGGGAAAAGGAGGCCACTGCCACCAGGTTCCCCTGTATAGGGGTGATGGGGGCGGGCTCTATAAGAACTTGGTGAGCACTCAGACTCCACAGAGGGGTGGGGCGGGCAGGGCTGTCAATGGGAATCCAGGGTTAGAGGCCAGCTTGGCAGCTACCCTGGCGGGCGAATAGAAGCCCCGCCGCCAGCCTTGCGTGAACATCTCTCAGGAACATCGATCTATCACCTCCCTTTAGGGATCCGGACCGGGAAAATTCCATTTTCTGTTTTGGGAATTAGAACTAAAAGCGATCGAGCTCTTGCTCTAATCTCCTCCCTCCTTTCTACCAAATGCGGGGACGGCGGGGCTCTGAGGGCGGGGACGCGCGCTGGGCGCCAGGGTCGGGTGGGCGCCAGGCGCACCAGCTCCCTGGGTCCCCGCAGGGTTTCGCCGGGCGCGTGGCACTTGGGAGGCAAACTTCGGGAGCCGAAAAGGACTTCCGGGCCCTGTGAGCAGCGATGGCGGGGCGACCTCTTTCTCATTATACCCGCAAGAAGCAGGCGCACCCGCTCGCTGCCAGCCGCCCCGGGGAAAGAGGGCGGTGCCAGGCCAGGCCGTGACCCTGGGGCAGGGTGGGATCCCCAAGACACTTTGCACCGCCGTTTATTGCAAAAGTAGCCGGAAATCCCTTCTCCTGAGCGACGGACAATGAGCTAGGACTAAAGGGAATTCAAGTGGAAAAATACGTGAATGCAACCACGGCCTACAGCTGGAGCAGAGAGGTTTACGCTGAGCTGTTTCTTTCTGGGAAAAGGCGCTCTTATTTTTCTTCAACCAATGTTTTTAGAAACTTTCATTCTAGATGGGTTATTTAAGAAGCCTACTTGGCTTAGACATCAGGCGGTATTATCATCCCCAGCAGCAATCACCAAACTGTCCAAAGAATGTACACTTTTTGCCCTTTTCCAAAATTATTTAGGAGGATGGAGCTATTTCTTTTGAATTAAAAATGAGTTCATTTCAAAAATTCTGCAAGGCTTGTTAGGTGGTCAATTAAATTTTTCTTAAAAAGTACTTTTAAACGAATGACATTAGATAAAACTTGGCTTCCTTTAACAGACAGATGCTTGGGCGTTCATCCTAATCATTACACACACCAATGAACAATTATGAAGTCATTTCAAGCAATTTGCAGTTAGGTTGAGGAGAATTTCTGGGCAAAAACCCAAAAAACACTTTGCACTTTTGTTCAGAGTTACTTTATAAATCTTTCTTTGCACACCCTGTTGTGGCTTGGTAAGGTAGTCCTAAGAAAAATGTGGGCAGCTCTATAATTTACCTTGCTGGGGAAACACCAGGTGGCAGGTGGGTATGGAGCTTTTAGACACAGCACGTAGAAGGAAAGTAGCAAACAATATCAAAATCTGGAGAGGACCTCCAAAGTCTGAACAGCCCTCTGAGCCCCAAACTCTTTCCTCTGCACTGCTTACCGTCCCACTTGTTTTTTTTTTTTTAAGAGAGAGAGAGAGAGAGAGGGATAGTGAGACAGAATTAAAATTTTAATTTAGTTTTTCATGTGGCTTTTGTTGCTCAGACACTTTGTTGTGTATGTGGTGCTGAGGTTTGAACCCCTGTCTTTGTGCATGCCAGGCAAGCACCAGAACCGCTGAGCCAATGCTCCACCGCCCCTGCACCTTTAATTTTGAATCCTATCAGCTAGACCATTTCTTTGAGTAAATATTTTTGAGGAGGGGGTTGTCCAGTAGAGTTGGGGGAAGAGTGTCACCAGTTATGACTCACACTTTAGGACAACATGGGTCAAATACACTGAGATATCAAGGAAATGGACATTTTATTTCGTTTTATTTAAAGAAAAAGGGAGACTGGGGAGTAGCTCAGCAATAGTGTGTTCTAAGTGTGCTGGAGGACCTGCCTGGGTTCAATCTCCAGCACACACACATATACACACACAAAGAAGGGTGGGTAATTTCCAAACCTAGAACAATTTGAGCTGCAGAGAAGCAAGCTTGGGGAGGGTATCACTGAGGTTTAGGGTAGCATGACTTGACACTTGGGGACTTGAAGTAGAGTCCTGGATGCAAAGATGGGAGGAAAACAGGAAGGCAACCCAAGACAAATTGCCTTTCAAAAACACTAACTTGGTAAAGTTAGTCTCTCACCAAGGAAAGGGGAAGATACTGCCTTCTTTCATATTTATCTGACCCCTAGGGCCTAACAGTTGAAACCAAAAAATACTGTATAATAACCTTAAACAGATTTTTGTGGACTAGTCAGGCTACATAATCACCATTTATAACACTTGGAAAAAAATTTGGAGATCTAAGGATTTCACTTCTAAAGTTTTAGAACATAACATTTCATAGATTCAGGAATACTTCCACTCATTTGAGGTCAACTCACTTCAATTAAAAATTACTGATAAGGTAAGCCAGTGGCACACATACATAATCCTAGCCACTCAGGAGGCTAAGGTAGGGGGATCCCAAGTTTGAGGCCAGCTTGGGTAACTTAATAAGATCCAGTCTCAAAATAAAAATAATTAAAAGGGTTAGGGATGTAGCTCAGTGGTAGAGCTGGGTTCAATCACTAGTATTGCAAAAAATACTTATGAATATAGCCAGATGGGTGATATGTGCTTGTAGTAGGGCCACTGGGGAAGCTATGGCAGGAGGATTACTTGAACTCAGGAGTTAAGGGGCAAGCTTGAATGATGCATTGAGACTCCATCTAAAAAAATTACTTGTGAATGAATGCAGCAGCACAATATACCAGTATACTTTAGGAAAATTTACAAAAATAAAAATTCATAAAGAAATTACTAAGCATACTACTACCCTTCCAAATCTTAGCAAGAAAATATTCCTAGTAAACATTACAAGCATTACTAATGATTAGTTTACATTAATTACTAACATACAATATTTGAGTATGTAGTTAACATTTTCTTTGCTATGGTTATATGCTGTCATGATAATTATTTCATCAAATCAGTGTGCCTACTAGGTACAAAGTAGAGTTCTTATTTAACTGAAAACAAAACATAACAAAACAAATACAACAAAACCCAAAAACACGTAGCCAGAGAGCTGGGAGGTTTAAAATATTGCAAACATATTTTACTGCATTTAATCTATACAAGTCTAATAAATACAGAAGTTATTATGACCAAATGGATTTTTTATTGCCTGCAAGCTGTTATACTTAGAAGTAAGGGAGTATAGTATGTTGACGGAAGCACACCTTAGAATTTCTTACATCTGAATGAAATGTTTAGAATGGAACAAGAAACAAGCCATTATATAATCTAGTCTATGTTTAGAGTCAGCAGTCTAGTAAGCCCAGAACAACATCTGCAGACCACTGTAATGAAAACCAAGTTAAAGTTTTTATACACATCACAATACTTGAAAATTAACTACAAAACAAACCATGTGCATAAATTATAAACTGTAAGGTATACACCATTTTAACAAAGGTACAATAGAGTTGATACAGTGAGCAGAAGTAGCTTCTTCTCACAATGTTGCATCATGGGAAATACATATCTCACTTTACACACAGGACATTAATTTGATGTGATAACAAAAACAGGGTAAATCTGCTAAAAAAAAAAAGTTCATGTTCCAATCACAAACAGTTCATTTTCGGTCAAGTTACGTGAATGAGGATGATCATCAAAAACATACTTTACATTTTCCCCTTTAACTTAATCTCCAGGCTTACTTCTTACAGAAATACAAACATTTTCATTTGGTCAACACAATAAATGTAATTACAAGGACAAATTACAAAAAGAAAAAAAAATCCAGGTACTTTTTCCTTCTAGAGACTTCTGTGTCTTCAGCCCTCTTCTTCTTCGTCACTGTCTTTCATGGTAATGCCCTGAAGTCCTCCACCTTCTGAAACAGAGGCAGTAGCCTCCTCTACTGTTAGGCGTCTATGAAGGGTATCATATGTCTTACTGTTCAGTGTTCCTTCCAACACACCCTGCAGTCGGAAGTCCCTGTAGGTTTTCTGGAGGAAGAAGAGAGAATTCACTTAAATAAGTTAGATTGCATGTTTGTACATATGTCTATATGTACAGGAATATGCACTCAGTTGGCATTTCAAAAATCATCTTGGAAAACCCACTACTTGATTCAGATTGTGGCTGCCCATGTCAATCATCTTGTTGGTGTATTTCTGGGAAGTAAAATGGAATGAATGACTTTGAATAGACTACTCAAACTACAATCACTATGAATAGTTCAAAATATTGTGATTATCAAATAACAAATTAGTTCCTCTCCCTAAAATGTTTTTAATTACACAGAATTTAGCATTTGAATAATTTGTAACAAATACAAAATGATGTGTACTTTTTTAATAAAAAAGGAATTCTTAGATTTTAAATTGAGGAACCTCTACTTTTATACTGAAAACTACCTTTCATTTTATAAGATACATGAGTTTTAGGGGATAGGTTTTTGGGGGAAGAGTAGCTATATTATTAGTAAAAAAATTCACAGTTTTAGCATTTGTGAATTATATAGTATTTTATATGTACCGTTCTGTAAAAATTTGTGTACACCTAAATATTTGTAAGAATTTTGCTCTTCCTCTTTGAAATAACATTAGAATGGGAAGTGCTAAATTCTGGCAAAAAGTTTCCATCAAAAGAATGATTAAAACTATTTTATACTCTTTGTAAGACAAATTATAATTTGTTATAAATGTGCATAAAATAGAACAAATATGTTACTATTTCTATAGTAATTCTTAAAGCTCTTCTCTGGCACTTAAACTATGTAATCCATCAAACTCCCCAATGTTTACTTCCTAAAGTTTGATTATCTTCACATAGTTTTCACGACTAAACAATAGAGGCATATCATTATTATCATTTACTTGAGTTTTAAAGTTGGAGAAAAAAAGTCTAGAGCTAATTAAATGGAGAAACAAAGATGAAAATATTTCATCCAGTGGAGGCCATTTCATCAAAGGCCATTATTAATGTTAAATACCCTTTGTGATTCCTCTACTGTTCTATGTTAGATTTTGAATATTAAGTAGCCAGACTTCAGTGGACTGGTTAAAGTACCAATATACATCAACATGCTACTGGTTCTGTTAAATGATTGCTGCTAGCCATTTCATTTGTCTGTTTTTGGTCATTATTTGCTCTTAATAAATGGAAACAGTTAAATAAGAAGAGAAACTCTCATTCATAGCCCAAAGTCACAACTCCAGTAGCTGGAAATTAGCAATAATAGATGATGCTTGATTTTGCTTAACACAACCGATATGTTCAGAATTCTTCTATCAACATTCAGAAATTACTAGAACATTCAGGCATTTGAACTGATGGCATATTCACATGATTTAGGAAGTATATCTTAAGTTCATAAGTTGCTATGACTTCAAAACTTGTGGTAGTTCATATTAGATCCTGACAGTAATTCAGAAATGTAATCTTTGTCTGGAGAATCTAGTATCTAATACACAGGGCATTCTTACCACAGAGATTTGTGTTAAAGCCTATCATTGCCTTGTAGTTAAACATATACTGAGCACACAAAATATTCACCCACAGATGATGTATCTGATATGTTACTATTGTCCCACTGACAATTTTATATTGAGCTTTTGTGTTCAACTTTGTTGTTTTATTGGAATAACTTTCCTTAAGACTTAGCTTAGTTATCAATAAATTGGCCAGGACAGATTTGAATTGTGAATTTGAAGTCCCCCAACTTTCTAATTTACATATAATAGGCCCTTTCTTATTCTATTAGCAAGTAAAAAGCAAGTAGGTCAGGTGCAAGGTGGAAATCTTGGAATTTTTGTTTCTCTGCCATTCATCAAATGCTATCAGCACTGGGACATCCTCCTGATTGCCACAGGGGATTCCATGGCTCCTATTTAAAACAAGTGCCTGTCACAGGAAGCTGCTCACTTGTCTTCTTTTTGGGTAACCAAAGATGGAGCTGATTAATTGTTAACTGCTTTTAAATACCTTTTGGCCACTAGGGAAAACACAAGTCCAACAGCCACTTTATTTGGCAATTTTATTTTTTCTCCTTCCCAAAGAAATCATTTTGATGTTAAAACTTCACAAGTAACTTCATAGCCTTTAATTTTTTCATGTAACTCTTACTGGGGTTTATTTTGTTTGCTTGGGAATATGAACAAACCAACTATATGTAAGTGTTCTTGTAGGGCAGGGTGGACTATCATATAAATTTTGGTGACCTCTAGGTCTCCATGGACACAGAACAATGGCAGTGGTGGTGAGGAATAACAAGAGACTGTGAGAGTCAAGTAGCTAGCTCCTGGGTAGAATGTGCAATGCTGCTCTAACAAGCAGGCCATGGCCAAGTGACCAGGGTGGAAGGAAAGCACACTTACAGGCCTTCACATTTCTGTGCATGTGTTATTTAATACTAACAAAAATTATCTGGAAAATGACCATTATGAACAGAACCATAAGAGTTCTAAAGAATGTATGAAAGTGGTAAAGTCTGTTCATATTCAAAGTAAATAAACATAAACATTAGGACACTAAATTATCAATTCACTCAAATTATAATTATGAATATAATAATTTTTAATTATTAAAAACAGTCCTATGACTTGATGAAAAGTTTCAGCCTATGAAAGCACTGGCTGAGCCGTGGGGATTGCTTGTAAAAAGCAAAACATGGAAAGTTAAACATATGTATGAAATCTAATTTTATACTTAGCAATCTTAACTATTAATAGTTGCAATGAAGAGTACATTACAATAAGATGAGCTTTCTGGACTAGAGCACAACAAAACGTCACCTAGGGGACTGGAGCTATGGCTCAGCCATATCACGCTTGCCTGACATGCCTGTGGACCCAAGTCTGAACCCTAGCACCACATATACAACTAAATGTTAGAGCAACAAAATCCAGATGAATAACTAAATAAAATTGATTCTCTCACTCTCATTCTCTCTCTAAAAATGTCTCTTTATAATTTATAAAATTACTACTTGTCCTTTTTTGACAAAATATTCACTGGTGAGAGGACTTAAGATCTAGTCTCTCAGCAAATTTTATGTGTAAAATATGCCATTATTAACTATAATCACATTGTACCCCTGGAGCATAAATAACTTTTATTCGTCAACTATACCTTGGTAAAGCTGAAAATAATTTCACTGGTGCTTAATTGTTAATTATTAAGATTTATAAATATGAAAAAAAGTTTAACTTTGAAGAAACAAATGACCAGCAAATAAAATACGGAGATTTTAATTCTCAAAACAAAGCAAAGAGCTTACTAATGTGCCAGCTAGCACCAGTTGACTGAATATGTAAATTCTGACATCCCGATTTGAAAATGTGGCTGATGGCCAGGATAACAAGCTGATCCCAATACAAATCATGATAAAGACCACAACCTGAACAGATAGTTTTGGAAAATAAACACATTATGCTGACTCTCTTTTATGAAACACAAACTTCACTTAACAACTCTTGCAGTCACATTTACAGAAACAAAGAAGAAATAATGGAGAATTAAGCACAATATGAATGGATCTTGGTGCCTCCTGGTTTTTAGAAAATAAATTACACCTGGGAAGAAGTGTTCTGGATCAAATATATATTTGCCCACTAAATGTACTATGTAGCTATTAAAATGCTGCGGCAGTTGCTTCGCTGGTTATTTATGATTGATCACGATTACTATTACTGTCTCATTTTAGGTCTGGTTTTCCCTTTCATTAGAATGGCCAGTTTCCTGTCTTTGGAACAGATCTTTCCTATTTGTTATTCTTTCTAACATGTGATAACCTGTGTATCTATGGCACAAAAATTTCATATTTGAACTAGATAGACTGTAGAACTAAGAAAGTGATGGAAACCATTTTAATTTGGATAGAAACTTTTTTTTTTATAAATAATGTAAAGGAGTGATTCTTCACAAACTTTAGCAAGTACTGACTCCTCTGGAAGGTTTGTTAATATGTAGATTGCTGGGCTTACCCTCAGTTTTCAATTCCGTAATCTGGGGTAGGACCCAAGAATTTGCAGTTTCAATTTCCCAGGTGGTGCTGCTAATGCTTGGTCAGGAATGACACTTTGAGATCCTGTGTATGTGTGTGTGTGTGTGTGTGTGTGTGTGTGTATGTATGTATATATGTACACACACAAGCATATACATTATGTGTACGTGCACCCTGTGTACCATTAATAAAAAATTAAATGGGAATAAAGACCTTCCATTTAAAGAAACAGTAGATAATCAGTAGCACAGAGTTGTTTTTAGCTGTAAGTGGAATTGTCTCAAATTAAAAAAAAGTTAAACTTGGGATAAATTTTTTGCTTCTGCTAGAATTTATGAAGTATGAAAAATATTGTTGAAGAAATATATTATTTCATAGGCCCTACTCACTAAATATAGCACATAGATTGTTACCTTTTCTCTTAAAAAGCAAGAGAAATGCAAGGTCAAAATGGCCTGTTGAACTTACATGATTTCTGCATTAGTAGTTTTGGATGGTCTTAACACTCAAACTGGTCATCTTTTACATATAAGAAGGGTCATGCTTACAAAAGAATTTAGTCAGTGACAATGTAATACTTCCATACCTGGATATAATAAAATAACTGAGATTCTCCTTATTCTATCAATACATACAGTTTGAAACTCTCATAATGACATATGATCCTAATGAATATGAAGTGAATGTATTAAGAGAAAACACTTTCATTGTTTTTTTTTCAATAAAGAAAGAGGGGACAGTGAGAGAGACAGTGAGAATCAATTTTTATTTAGTTTTTCACATAGGCTTTTGTTGCTCTGAGACTTTGTTGTGTAAGTGGTGCTGGGGTTTGAAGTCCTGTACTTGAGCATGTCAGGCAAGCGCCATAACCGCTGAGCCACCACTCCAGCCCAACACTTTTATTCTTAAGAAAATAAATGTGCTATTGGCTTTATGTATATCATTTTAAAATGTGACTACTTGCTAACAAATATTCTTTCATTAGGGCAAGAAAAGATGACAATTTGGTAACCTAGATCAAGATGGGAGTCAATGGCAACACATCACCATCATGCCTTTTAAGTACTTAAATTCACTTAGTTATAGCAAGCATTTTTTTGGGGGGGTATGACAATATTTGCATTATTCTCTATAGCGTGGTGGGTAAGTCACATCTAAACACATTTTGTTTACCTTCACAATCTTGATGAGTGTCTTCAGTTGGTAAATATGAAGCTGGAGGTCTAATCTATCAGCCAACCACACGCAAATGACTTTCATGGAATTGCTGTACCATTGCTGGAAAGAAGGATGAGGATAGAGGGAAGGAGAACAGAAAAAAAAAGAAAAGAAAGGAAAAAAAAAAAAAAAGAAAACAACCCCTGCAGTATTCATTTAACAGATTCGGTAATGAGGGGGTAATGAAACACTTTGAAATGACCACCGATCAGCACTTGAAGTCAATAATGCTATAATTTCCTGTTAACAAAATTGTATGTTTTGTTAGGAAATCTGCTAAGTTGACCTAGGCTGTTCTTTGCATGAATTAACATTACAGTCTTTCGCTGTAACATATTCATGGGAAACAGTGCTTTTGCACTTTGCAGTCTAGTGGCCTGCTTTGTAATTTGTGAGTAACAATGGGTACTAAATACATATTATGGAGCTGAGTGGACAACCAAGCAGCAGAGAATAACAGGTAAATTATTTTCAAAGGACAATTTTCTACTAGCCTGCACATTATGTAAAACCCAAATGGTAGATGTGTTATGGCCTAAGCCATACTGTTGATATCTAGAAATAACATTTCGAACGAGTGATGGCAAATAATATCCACAGCTTACTAAACATTAATTCTCCATCCTACCTTTACATACTACCAGTTAAGTATTTGCCAAGATATTTTAAAATCACCTACCAAGATTTTTTTTTGAGATAACAGAAAGGAACATTATCGAATGGACTTCTTGTGTCTTGTAAGAATCACAAAACAGATGTGATTGACCAGATTATAAAAGAATCTGTTTCACTTTGCAAGTGTTTTTAGAGGGCTCATAATCTCTCTCTATTTCTTATAACTCTCTTGAGGGGAAAACTGAAATTCTCAAACTGTAATTTCTTGCTCCTATATAATATATATGAGGAAAAAAGGGAGAATTTTTGTTTCCTATTTTCAAAAGCAGCCTGGCATGAATGGTGGTATTTTAAGGGATTCAGTGACAAAGCTAGGCTTAGGTAATACTGTAAGAATAAGGCTAATCATTCAGGTAACAGAAATATCAATGTCCATTCAGCACTTAGGAAATGACAAGAGCCCTTGAAAGAGAAGTGATTTTGTGCCTTGCTTGTATACACGAACATAATGCCAGATCAGATCACATATGAACATGCACGTGGCTTTAGGTATTCAAACACCAAAAAGTCTTAAATATTTTTTCTCCACAATAATAATATAGTGAATTTAACATCAAAGAGAAACCTTAAGGGATGCATGTCTGAATTTCAACTGGACCTGTATTTACTAACATTGCTGTAATATATTTCAGTATAACAGAAAATAGCATTTCAAGAATAAATTAAAAATGAGTTAGTTTCACATTTCACCATTTATTTCTAATTTGTTATTTTGCTGAAAATACATGCATAAAATGAAATGAGCAAATTAAAATGGATAACTGATTTCCTAAATATCATCCATCAAGTGGATAACTGAAAATGTAATTTTAAATTGCAAGATAGCCTAATTATTTTAAAGGTTATTCATGCACCTAGTTTTGTTCCTTCTAGATGATACATTCTTAGTTTCATGACAAGTGAAAACATTAGAAATAAGACATCTATACTACTAAATTCATAAAAAAAAATGCTAGTGAATTCAGTACCTCAGTGACATGTTAGATCTCAAAATATTTTATAGGCACATACTCTTTTTAATTTCTGACTTTATGTTTTAGAAACAAATTATTTCAAATTATTTACAGCCTCAATTTCTTTAGTTCTGTTTTAGGCAGGTAATCACAGGTATGGACTGGCAATACTGAATGAGTATACTCACCTTGCACCTCTCTCCAAATAATTTGAAAGCTAAAATGTTGTCAACGTGGATTAGACTCTTATATAGTCTTTCTGTAGTGGATAGCAAAAATTTCCTTTTTGTTGGAGGAGAGAAAATATCATATTAAGTCTAGCATAACATACCAGTTGATCTGTTAGATTGGGCTTGCTATATACATGGTAAGCTGTATAAATCTGAGGGAAATTAAAATACTTCAAATTACTCCCATATGCATCTTTATGTTCTTAAAAACTTCCATAATTTAACAATTAACATAACTACATTTCAGTTATGCATAATGCTACTTATGATTATATGATAATTGAAAGGGCATTTAACTTAGCACAGAAAATTACTGATACAACTTCTTTAACATAGTGCCAAAATGATAATTTAAGAGAAAAGGAAATTGGGAATAAAATAACCTCAAGCTAACTATAAAGATAGGGAAAAAGGGTAAAATGTTTCAGATATCTTAGCATCGTCTATCTTTCTTTGAAGGCAACAAGTTATTCTACAAGGAAAAGTCTCTAGGAAAAATTATCCTACCGGAAGAGACCATATTTTTGACTCCTAAGTCAGTGTTTCAAAGAAGAATTTGAGCTAAACTAAGCAGATGATTAAGGCAAAGCAATAGCTTAGCTCAGAGCTTAGCCTATGTTGCCGCTGAGATTAGGTGAACGAGGTCAAAATTCCCACTATATTGTTGCTTTCTTGTATATGGTGAAGCTAGATATGCACCCCCCCAAAAAAAATAAATAAAAAAGCAAAGCCATCAAACAGAAAGGTCTAGCACTTTCCTAATTCTACTGTTGGAATCAATGTGCCCTTCTTCTGAGAGCTGAAAATACAGTAGGTCCCATTTTTTTTTTAATCTGGAGAAGAGTCAAAATTAGCTTAGTTTCATTTTTCCCCACTGAACCAAGCAAAGCAACCTCCAGGATCAAAGAAGAGATAAAAGGAAAAAAAAAACTAGAAAAGGGTGAATGTGTAGTAAAGTCCAAATGTTAGTAAATGCCTTTTCATTTTGGAAAAGTTGATTTTATAAAATAGCATGGTTGACTATTCACTTTTCCCTTCAGGGGATGAGGGAAGGGGCTCTGTAGCCCTCGATGGAGCCAAGGGCATGGCATTACTGTTTTGTGCCTCGCTTTGGTCTACACAGGAATAAAGCAGTAACTGTATATTTTACAATTTTTTTCTACATCAATCCGTGACAGCAGCCTACCACTTTAACAAAAAATATGTTTTTTTTTTCTTTTTGTGGTTCATTCAACTCCTGTAAGGGCATGCATTACTCACTTCATTTTCTTGAGATATCTCTTTTAAAGCGAAAATAAAAGAAAAGGAAAGGCTAGGGTTGACTCTGTGAGACCCTTGTATTTATTCACACTTATTGTGCATGACTGTAGACTGGTAAATCATATTAGCAGCCCGTCTCCCCATCAAGCTGCTACTTGCTTTCCAGCCCTGGGAAGGTTCAACAAATCAACAGGAGCACGGAAAACAGAACATCAGTCTAATCTAGTGTTTAAGGTGAAGTTTTCAAACCCAATCTAAGAAGATCTTTAGAGCAAGCAACAAGCTGAAGGGCTCAGAAG
Organism: Aplodontia rufa; assembly: GCA_004027875.1. Lineage (NCBI taxonomy): Eukaryota > Metazoa > Chordata > Mammalia > Rodentia > Aplodontiidae > Aplodontia > Aplodontia rufa. The sequence goes on along the minus strand of PVKS010008899.1, from coordinate 44,272 downwards.
GTGGTATTGACGATGAAAGAGTGTTGAAATATTGAGAAGCGCAGCACTTGTGCATTTTTAATAACAAGAGGGTCAACAAGGACACAGCTCCCTCAGTGCCAGGAGTTGCCACTGACTATGGAAATTGCCACACCAGGGCTATAAACGCTTGCAGTTCATCAGCTTTCTTAAACAGTTCATCAGCTTTCTTAAACACCCTGAACCCCCTCAGTGGACCTTTAGTCTTGAATTAACAAACCAAAGCAATGAAAGAGGGTGCAGTCTGAATGGCTGGCATTGATCCCCAACTGTGTCAGCACTGCTACAGGCCCTGAAAAACTCTCTCCATTGTCAATAGAAATTGACAAACCTCCTCTCCTAAATAGTGCAGCTGAGCCGGGCGGGATCCACGCAGCTGTAAAGGGCTCTGCTCTTGGGGCCCGGGAGCACTAACAATAGAACAAGCATGAGCTCTTTGTCAGTCCCAGACTCGGCAATTTTCTAACAAGGATTAAAGTTGTTTCTCCACAGAGCTGGTGAAAAGAGATTTAGCAACATACCGTGCTTTCTTCATGCAAGTTAAAGAGAAGTAGTTAAGGAATTTCATTATTCTGTTGACTAGTGGAAATACGAAACAAATATATTAAATATGTGCAACTCCCTTTTTTTGGCCTAATTTATAACATGTTGAGGATGATTCCATTAAATATAACACATTGCCTAGGAACAAGTCCTTCACGTGTATTTTGGAAGTTTTATTTTTCAAAAGTCCAGCTGCTTGCCACCTGGAATGAGGTCTCAATACATACTAATGCACAATGCCTTTAGACCCTCTGCGGTTGATATTCCTAAATCTGAATCACAAGACCCCATAGGGTTTATATATCACGGCTGCTTCAACCAAATGATTTCTGTCAGAATGCGGCTTCTGATGATGATGGAAAGGTAAAAATAGCTGCTTTGCTAGGGTACAAATCTGTGATATATTTTCTGCTTAAGTGTTTAGCTTTTTATTGATTATGAATTGGCACAACCAGTTTATTTATTTTCATTCTTCTCCAGCTATGCTTCTCTCAATAGGTGAACAACAGAAGAAAAAAAAAAGAAAGTAAAAAGAACACTTTTTAGGGCAATAAAACGTGGAATGGCTAAGTTTCCACAGTATGTATATATTATCTTCATTTATTTTCAGAGAAGCTGTTTTGTACGAGTTGAGTCACTGTGCTGAAATGAAATAACACCTAGAAAATCTCACCATAGGAAATATGTTCTTTTTAAATGTACAGCTGAATTGAATAAAAGAATGAACACTATCCTTTAAATGCTGAAGGCTTGGAGATGATTGAGAAATATAAGCCAACCTTTTGGATCATTTAGTAGCTTTGGACGACAGCAAAAATTGAGAAAAATTAATGCTTTCTGGCGTTACCAGTATATTCAAAAGTAAGCATAAATATTTTCTTTTTTACTGAGTATTCCTTTGGTCAACAATTTACTTAATAAATAAAGTAAATAAAGTATTTGTGACTATATTTCAGTCACTTCCCATTTCTTAACACTCAAATGCAAATTTTATATTCTTGGTAAATTTGACACAATCATTGCATTGTTTCTCCCCTCTATTCAAGACATCACACTGAAACTATCAGACCTAGACCCACAAAATAGATGACAGAAGCACAAGCATTTTGAAAGTTTTAAGTGTGATTTTTGTTGTTGTTGGTGGTTTAGAATAGGATGAAGTGTTATATTTAAGGAAAACTGAACCTAGTCTATTACAGCTAAAAATACAGGATGCAGTCAACCCACTCCACATCTACCAAAATTTCCAGCTAGGCCCAGAGATGTTCAGGAAGGGGACAGGGACAGAGCTGCATCTGGACAAGGCAGCTGGACTGGCTATCAACACCAGGGCAAACAACCAACCAACCAACCAACCACATGAATGAGGAACCCACGAGGGTGGGTAGCAGCCCCTTCTTAGTATTTGCTTGATTGAGCCTGTCACTTGCTTTGTCTATACCTCAGTTTACTGTAATAGTAGGGGCAGATTTTGTGACTCTAGCTTTAACATCATAAATTTCCTATGCTCTAAGGAACTGTAGGTTTAGATTTGACTGTTAGAGGAAAGGGCACAATGAGCTTGTGATTCTTATAAAAACGAACTGAAGGGAAAAGCTAAATTCTTATTCTTTGGGTTTTTTTATGCTGCTTCAATATAGCTTTATTCTTCCAGACTAAAGAAAAATGCAAGTTTAGAATTCATTGTTATTTTGATTTTAACTTACTTATTTTGGTCTCTTAATTTATAGAAATAATAAAATATGAGGAATGAATGAGATTTATAAAGTGTGAGCTATTATTATTTTATTACTATTATTATTTTTGTGAATTCTGATTATAAAAGCATCTTCTATTTTCTTTGTTTTCCATGGGAAATCCAAGTGAATTATTAAAATTTCATTTAATTCTGAGAAGAACCTTCATGAAGTGGATGTTATTATTCCCATTTTGTATATATGAAAACTAAGTTTATATAGGTAGAAAATTGGAGTTCAATTAAGTAATTCACTTATTCAAGTTTATACTACAAGTATAATAAGTGGCAGGGTCAACATTTATAATTATGCTCCAGAGTCCATCTGATAACTAGTATGTTATTCCATTTCTCTCTAGGAAACAGCCTGGATTTCTGTTTCATTGATACAATTTCTTGATTCTTAAGAGCAGTTTGATGCTTCTAGCAGAAAACTAAGAAAACAACCTCTCCCATTCCTGATGGCTACCGACAGTTATCATGACATAGGATTGTATACAAATACAAGAGATGCCTCTGTATAGTTTGAAAGCAGGTCATCAAATTTCTTGCAAGCCAAAGCAATCCACATTTCCAAAGAACAAACATATTTGTAAATCCAATAATGTAATATGTAATGTAAATAAGTTCTTTGAAGAACCACACTCCCTGTGGCTATTATGCTATGCATCTCTTGCATTTGTTTGAAGTGCCATACCCCCTAACGTTTAAAAACATGAAAAAAAAATTTTCCATCTTAAAAAAGCAGTGCAATGTGGAAAAAAAAATCCTTGGTTTATGCATGGAAGAACTCTATATATGTGACTTTCTCCAGTTTTTCTTTAAACACAGCTCAGAGAAATATTTGACCCACATTTTTTTCTTTGATGTAGAATAAAGTCATAAGCAGGGTAATTTTCATTTTTTTAAAAACTGTATCAATAAACTTGGCAAATTCCGAGTGTTAGGATATGTATTAAGAAATAGAAACTGTAAAAAGTGCTAACATGGGCATGCTGGCACGTAGTAGGTTCCTAATAAATGCTTGTTGAATGATGAATGCACTTCTATATCTTGGGAACTTTCATTCTCTATTCAAAAGTCCATGAGTATAATAAAATCGTTCCAGACAAATTAGAACCTCTTTAGTTACACAGAAGAATAAGTTACATAACAGCACAAGTTATATGAAGAGGAGCTACATGAGCTCTGTTCAATTCAATATTCCTTCATTATTATAAAATTCCCTTCATTCAAAATGTCCTAATTAATACTAATATTAAACTAGCCTACCTCTCTCCACTTATGTACAGGGCATTAAAATCAATACTGTGCCACGTTATGTATTACCATCAAGTAGTCAAGCATCTCTGTAAGTTTATTCTGTAGCTCCTTCCCTGTTGCTAAAGAGACTAGTGACATAAAGTGAGAATTCCAGATAATCACTTGTTCCACTCTCCCCTGATTAGTGACCCGTGATGGGGTGCATACTGGTTTAGCTAATATTTTGAGTAAAATGCTTAATGAATGGTTTGATTGAACTCAGAAGTGAATCTAGTTATAACAGCGTCTGTACCAGTTTGGGGCACAGACATTGTCTAAGAATAATTCGGTAGAGCACTATGACTTTTCATCTGGTTAACAATTCACTTTGAATAATGTATGCAAAGTTGTGGTCAGCATTCCATTTTAAATCAGTAACATAGGATCTGATTAAAAATACTGTAGACTCTTAGAGCTGAAATTAAATAGTACAATTTACTTCAGAGATAAAACCTGAGTCTCGGAATCAGCTGTTAGGAGAGCTTTCAACTACAATTTCTTTATAAAAATTGAGAAACATTCCAAACTTGCTTTTGTACTGGAGTAAATATACGCTTTTCTGTTTCTGAATCATGGCACACTCCTGTAGGAATCATCTGTAGCACACCCAATGAACTGCAGCTCCCTACATGTTGGACTGTTTTTATACTTTTGGATTCTTGGCCTTCTGTTCCCTTGGTCTAGACTTTTATTGCCAACTCCATCTCCCTGGCCTTCAAAACTCCTGGTTAGCCTTTAAAACTCAGCTCATCCATTATCTCTACTATGAAACCAATATTGTTGCTCACCATGGAGAATTAGGTGTTCCCATATTTTCTACTCCTTGTTCTCCATCCAGGTGTCTATAAGAATATTGCACAATGTGGTCTAGGGCTGCCTCAATCTGCTGTGAGTATCCACAGCCATTAACTGACCCTTATTTTTATTAATATCTCCAGCCCTTAACATAGTGTCTGGCACACAGCCTGTTATATATCTGTTGAAGGACTGCATGTTTTTAACTATTTAGAAATATAAAGCACTATATATGCATATATAGCTACGTGTACAGATAGATGTATACAAAATAGCAGGGTAGCATTCCAATAGGAAAATAAAAGATTTATTTCCAAGCAAGATTTATAATTGGTTTGAATCAAATTTCATTAATGAGGGCTGGAGTGGTGGCTTCAGAATTATGGCACTTGCCTGGCATGCACAGGGGCACGGGTTCAAACTGCAGTACCACATACACAATGAAGTGTTGGAGCAACGAAAGCCACATGAAAAATTAAAATAAAATTGATTCTTCTTTCTCTCACTGTCCCTCTCTCTTAAAAACATTCATTAATAGGAAAATAATTTAATAGATGCTGAAGCTACAGAAATTATTAAAAAAGGAAGCACAGGCATTTAACTTAAAAAATTTAACACAGCCTAAAATGGAACTTTTAAAATGTGATGGTGAAAAAAGGAGGAAGTACTGCAAACTAGTAAACTCTATGTACATATGAGTGTGCACAGCTATACACTCACATACCCAGATACGCTGACATAAGAGTTTGAGGTGCTGATGTGCTCAGCTCCGGATTGGTCCTCTAGAGACTGTCACTCCAGCATATTCTCAGGGAACTGACAGCCATTCCTGAGGGCTCTCTGGGGCTGTAGGGCATTTGCAGATACGGTGGGTATGCTCTGGGTGTTTTCAAAACTTACTATCCTGGGTACCTTCCATACTTGTTGGTTTTGTGAGTTGTTGTTAAAGAAAGAAATAAAAATATCATGTGGGAATGTTGACCTCTGTCTTGGCCTTTGAGCAAAGAACTTGGCAAGATAGGGTGAGTATGGTTTTATTTTGAAGTCCTAGAATTTGATATTGTGAGCTCTGGAAATAGGGACCAAACTTTTGGAAAGTTTCCAATCATCCACTTGAAATAGAGAATTAAATAACTAACATGGGTAATCACTACTATTTTGAAATAGTACTGAATTATAGTTCTCCATAGTACTTTTATTTGAAAAAAAAATCTGTGAATGTCTCTATTCAGCAGCTAAAAAAGTAAACAATTTATGTAAAAATTAATCACTTCTTAAGAACACCTCTTTGGGATATAAAAGTGTAAATTCCCTTAGGACAAGAACTTGGTCTATCTTGTTTAATATTGTGCTCCCAGCAGCTAGGACAGTGGGTGATTTTGAAAACTGTTCAATAACCAGGTGTGGTAGCTGGGATTATGAGAGCATGCTACCACAGAAGCTGGGGCAGGAGGATTACAAGTTCGAGGCCAGCCTGAACAACTTAGTAAAACCCTGTCTCAGAAGGAACACACACACACTCACACACACACACACACACACACACACACAGACACACACAGAGAGAGAGGGAGGTGGGAGAGAGAGAGAAGAAAGGAAAGAAAAGGAAAAAAACAGGGCTGGAGTTGTAGCTCTCCTGGGTTTGATAAAGCACTCCTGGGTTCGATCCCCGGAGCTGGGGGCGGGGGAGTCAGTCTAACTACAGGATGGATGGAAAAAAATGAGTATAAGAGGAGTAGAACTTGAAAAATGAGTATAAGAGGAATGGCTGTCAGTTCCCTGAGAATATGCTGGAGTGACAGTCTCTAGAGGACCAATCCGGAGCTGAGCACATCTGCACCTCAAACTCTTATGTCAGCGTATCTGGGTATGTGAGTGTATACCTGTGCACACTCATATGTACATAGAGTTTACTAGTTTGCAGTACTTCCTCCTTTTTTCACCATCACATTTTAAAAGTTCCATTTTAGGCTGTGTTAAATTTTTTTAGTTAAATGCCTGTGCTTCCTTTTTTAATTAGATTCCTACTGAGTCATTGTGGCAGAGATATCTATGTGGGACAAAACCAACACCAAACATTCCCACAACCATTCCTTACAGGTGGCAACTGAATGGTGAAATTGGTTTATTTTCCAGATTTAAACATGCAAAACATCAGCTGAATGGATATTCAGCATCAATAAACATATGGATACAAGTAACTACGAGGAAAGTCAATAAAAAGAAATATAAGGCCACAGAGCCACAGTTATGGAGATCAGTAGAGCAAAAGATGGGAAAGATATGTATTAGAATGCATAAGTAGAAATAAGGCTTGAAGGAATCTTGTTCAGCCACATTCAAACACTACATCCTATCCCTGGCTCTAAACCTAAGCATGACAGAGGACACTAAGAAGTTTCAAAGGACAGCCACAAAGATGATTAAAGGGCTAGAAAAGGGACCTAAGGAGAGAAGTTAAACAAATAGGGATTATTTATCCCAGAGTAGACACGTATGACAAGTGCCTTAATAACAGTCTTCATATATGGGAAGGATTAGTCCCGAGAGGATGCTGACTAGCTGCTTTTTGTTGCTTAGTGAGGGGAAATGGGTTTTAAATACAGCATGAAGAATTTAGGTATGGTAGGGGTTAGAATTTTCCTTTTTTCCATCAAAATATTTTGCCTACATGAAGACAGCAAAATTTACATGTTCTGTTATCTAGAGTTGGGCCATCAGGAAATAGGGTTCTCTTTAGAGTTTAGGTATTTATAAGTGTCTTTAAAAATATTCTTCTATGTAGTTTCCTGTAAATGCATTCAATAAGCAAATTTAATGATGGTTTTTGCCACAAAAGCCATTTCCATACACAGATTTTGTTTTAGTTGGATTTAGTCAATAGTGGCAACCTGGCTGCCACTGCTGGGTCCACCTGTGAATGGTGCCAAGCCTGCAGAGGGGGCTGCAGGGAGGATTTGCAAAGGAAGTGGTTCATGGAGGGGGAATACAGAAAGTCAACAGAGAAAAATACCCTTACAACAGTGTGCTTTTGCTCCTGAAGTTAGAATTGAAGGGAAGGAGAGTAGAAAGCATCAGCTCTATGAAGATATACTGGTCAACCTTCTGCTCTCCTTTCCTGCAGGTCTCAATGGTCTCTGGTAAAAACAGGCTTTGCGCACAAGAGTCAGAATTTCCAGATTATCTTTAGGTGGAAGGGGCATGAAATCAAAACTAAATAAGGTTGGATATGCTCAACATGTTGCTTAGGATCCATTTCACACTTTTATAAAATCAGTAGGGAGAATATTCTAATTTCTTTGGTGACTATGAAGTCATTATACCTGGCATGGGTGGATGAATACAAAGCACACTTCTGCAATTGGCACTTAGAAATATTTCTCGATGAATATGGAAGTTCTGTCGCTGTCCATTTGTCAAAGACAATTTTACGAGAGCTTAGGTGATCAGAAACGATTTTATTTTTTCCTTAGTCAAGCAAAAACCTCCAGTTTGTTTTTTTTTCTTTTTCTTTCTTTCTCTTCCCTTGACCTTTTTCTTTTCTCTTTTTCTTTCTTTTTTTTTTAGTTCTGAGCACAATTAAAGGTGAGCTAAGGCTCTGGTGGAAATCTAAAGAGCATCAGCAAATCCGAGCACTGCTCAGCTTTTGAATTGCTTTTCTACTTCTCAGTTCTTTTAAACGGTTTTCTATGGCAGGAACATTTTTCTTAATTAGTCACAGCTAATTAGTGTTCTGGCATAGACAAGTAATCAGAAATGTCAGAGCTGCAAGGCTACATCTCCCTAATCCTTTGATAATAATTTAGCCTCCTGGGAGGGCCCCAAGCTGCGGTAAGTAGTGACTGACAATAAGGCAAAATTAGGTGGGCAGCAGACCATTAGGATAGAAAAATAAAAAGCACTACCAAATCCTGCTGAGCACCATCAGGCAACTAACTGCACTGCCAGATGAGGTGCCTGTTTAAGCCTGTGTTGTTAATTAGCTGATTCTACCAGACCTGCCACATATGTCCAGGTGCCTCATGCAAAGATGTGTATTTCTGGGCATGTGCCAAATGACAATTGTGTTCCACGATCACATTTCAAGAACCTATGTAAGAAGTCCACATATTTCTTGAAGATCCTTTTGAATTATCAAAGAAATAAGATCAACCAGCTACAATACATTTTCCTGTGGAGTTTCTCTTAGGCAATTAGGCACGCTTACCTCAAGTTCCTTGGGTTTTAATTTACCAACAGCTTAGATTCAAATGAGGGCCTTTGGCCTCTCTGAACGGCGTCTGGACTTGCCAAAGCTGTTTTGGCATACACCAAACATCAAAAGTAGATCCTTTTATAAATTCTTACACTTACAAATAATAACATTAAAATGAGGATTATTAACTCAAATGAGCCAGACAGCTGTAATTCTGTAATTCGAGAGCAGAGGTTTTAAAGAGAAACAAACTTTGATGGGGGAAAAAAGCTAAGGCTCCATCTCTGTATGGCATTTATGAGGCAGATGAGACAATAGAGGGAACATGCTTGACTGTGAGTAGTTTTAAAAGAGGTCAAACAACTTCGACTTGAGTTTCAAAGCTGCGGGTAAAAGCAAGCCGGATACACACAATTAAAAACAAGAAACAACATCTGGAAAACAATGTGTTAAAGCAGATAACTACAGTGCTAAAATACGTGTGATGTGCCATGAATAACACGCTACGCCTAGAAAACCCGCGACAGGCAGATTAGTCAAACTTTTTATCTACCCTTAGAACACAATAAGATACCAGGGTACACAACAGAACAATATTTAGAAATAAGTTACCTCAGACAGCCTCAAACACATCATTCAACTTACATTACCCATTTCTTTTTATTGATGGAAAAGGAAATAATGGTTATGATATGGAAATGATATTAGTATTTAATTTCGAGTGTTGACAGATAAAACATGATTGCGTTTAATGGGCCAACAATTAGTGTTTGTATTTGTATACTTTTTATATAGAAATAAAACCAGAAAGAAAACACACTGTCCTGGGGATCTTATTAATTTAGATAGTCTATGTAACAACTGTCTAGTAATTTATAAGCTGATATTTTTAAATCAACATCAATTTAGAACATATCTGTAATGTCTTAAAACTATAAGAAATGCAAACGAGAAAAGATAGTTCTCCATCTTAATGGGTTCTAGTCTGTATTGCTAATAAAGAGGCTGATGATATACATGCAAAAATTCACTCAAAGAATATGACTGGAAAAGTACATAATCGGCTCTAAATACAAATGACCAAGTGTATTACGGAAAGAAAGTTTCACTGGACAGTGCACAGTGGTGCACATCTGTAATCCCAGTGACTCAAGAGGCTGAGGCAGGAGGATCACAAGTTAGAATTCAGGCTCAGCAACTTAGTGAGACTGTCTCAAAATAAAAATAAAGAGGGGAAAAGGGCTGGGGTGTAGTTCTGTGGTACAGCGCCCCTAGGTTCAATCCCCGGTACCATAAAAAATTTTTTTTTTTTAATATACCAGTCGCTCTTATCCATATATCTTATCTATGTCTTGTTGATTTCAGCTATTCTTAGGAAATCAAAATGGTAATAAACTTGATCTTTTAATAAGTTAAGAATGGTAGTATTGATGCCACTAAGGTTGAATAAATTCTTGCATCAAAAAAAATGGGAATTGGCATGAAATACTAAATTTAAAAAATCCTTCCCTTTTTTATTTGGGAGTCTAGAGACAAATAACAACACATAAGTGCAAAATCAGCTGTATTTTGAGAAGCACAATCACTTGGAATACTTTCAATATTTTTTAAATCTTAGCATAAATGGATTACTAGCCCTATTTATATAGGTTAGGTCAATTTTGCTCAAAATGTTCAATGTTGCTTCTTTACTAGAAAGTAAGAATTCTTTTCATAGAAAGTCCTTAGAAATTAATCCTTTAAGAAACACTGTTTGGATGAATATAACCAATTAACTATTGTTTAAAGAATTATTTTAAATTTTTCAAGATGTCATAACAATATTTTTTAAAAAGCCTCATTGAGATGAAACTTCTCAACAATTAAATATTTAATCATTTTATAACACAAGAGAATGTGTAATCTACATGATTTACCAATTAGATACTGCACCCTGGGGTGTCTTCAGCAACAAGAAAGCTAAAGTGAGTTCGTTCCAAGGGACTCAAGATGGGCAATGCCCACTAAGCCTAGATAAGGGCTAGATGTGCTTCAGTCAGCCCCAAGTTGCTCCACATGTCATGTTCCTGCATGGGCCATGTTGTGGTAATTACAGAACTTGTGAGTTTTAACTTCTGGCTCATTACCACTTTCTAGCACAGAGAACCAAAATCCTCCAGGAACTCCAGCATTTCTCCTGACACATGGACATCTATGCCCTGAAAACTGAGGGAGGGAGCAGTCACTCTGCCTGGGAAGAAACATCATAGGCAGCATTAAAAATGAAACTGGAGAATTAGAAAATCTTTACCATAATTTTGAAGTAAGACAAGTTGAAGATAAAATTGATTTACAAAAATTTTCAGGACTGCAGGCAATGATATTTTATATGTTAGAAAAGGAATACGAAGGAAGAGAGATTGCCTGCAAAACAATATCCCTGTCCCCCAGTTTTTGGGCAAATTCATGATCTTTCCTACTATAGAAGAACTTCCTTCAGATTTATGTTAGCCAGTTAAAGTGCTATTATTGATAAAAAAAGTAAGTGGAATATGCAGATTTTATACTTAGCATGTGTCTCAATGACCAACTAAGAGGCAAAGATAATGTCTAAACTCTCCTGCTCACCTGGAAACAGTTGGCTTGCAAACAGAAAATGTAAGTTCCAACTATGGTTCTAAATTTGGATTTCAGAACTATAATGATAGATATTCAAAATGTCATATGGCACAATTATTCTTTTATAGAGACTCTCTTTTCAACTCATCTATTGTACTTGCTTCTTAGGTGGTACACTTTGCTTTTACCTGGATATCTCAAAGGAACTTAGGAATTGCTACCCTAGCATGCAAAACTCTTTAAGCAACCAACCCAGTCATTTCTGACACAATTTGCTAAAATTAAGAAACGAATCATTGGTTTACAATATGGAAGGGTTTTAGAAACCATCCAGCGCTCTAGACCAATATTTTCAGTTTATATATATTGACTATATTGAGTCTTAAACAGATACCATTTGCCACCATTCAAGTAAAGGCAGAACTATGGTTAGAACAGAGGTTTCTGGATTCCCAATCCAATGCTCTTCCCACAATACTATTTTATCACTTCAAATTTTGTAAGTCAGAGGTGTGACTGAGATCTCATGAACTTTGATAAATGGACTCTGAAGAGAGACACAGTTTCTAAGTTTGACAATACTAAACCAGTGGAGGATTTTTAAATCTAAAGATAAGGATAAAACAGGGGTGATAGCACCGAGCCTATAAAGTTGGAAATGATTTTGGGGAAGCACTCAGCACATTTCCTGGTACACAGAATTTCCCAGGAAATAATGGTGGTAAGAGCTAAGGCCATTATTATTTTGATAGCCTGAAAATATTAGGGATGTAGCTTATACTCAGTTCTCTTTGTTATCATCCCAGGCCTGCCATCGATTATTTATACTGTTTTGAAGTTATTTCTGTTTTAAGCAGACTGTATAAGTTTAACCACTTAAGGATGAAAGAGAATGCCTTCCTCATATTAACTTTTTCTTTTTAATCACCTTCAGGGGATAATTTTAATATTTCAAGATTTGATGTAAAGTTCTAAGTTTATCCTATTTACGGGTTCTAAGATAAGACACACATTTCCCTCTTAAATACTTTGAGATTAAGAAGCAAAACAGCATTGGGTACAGTGGTGCATGTTTGTAATTTCAGCTGTTGAGGTGCCTGAGATGATTGCAAGTTTGAGACCAGCCTGGGCAATTTAGCAAGATCCTGTCTCAAAATAAAATAAAAAGGGCTGGGGATGTAGTTCAATGCTTGCCTAGCATGTGTGAAGTCCTGGGTTCAATTCCCAGAGCTTATCTATGGATCTAGAGAGGCTACAACAAGAATAGCAGTATGAGATGCTCAGGCAGATTTCATCATGGCCTATGACTCTGCAGATCCTGCATACAGAACATTATCATTCTCAATTCCTGGACATTCCAAAACAATGGGCACAAATTTAGGTCAATGGTCATTTTTGGTCTTAGGCAGTGGTACCATTATTTAAATTGTTCTCTTGGGTATTTAACCACAAAAATCATGCACAATTAAAATGTTTAACTGATCAAAATGTTTTAGAGGCCAAGGATATCATAAATAGGAAAAGTTCCAAAGACTTTTTAGTAGTCACTTGCATGGGTTAAGCATCATCTAGAAAGATTATGTAGTATGTTTAAAGTACTGGGTGCAGGATGAATATCTGTCTTGCAGACTGTTTTATATAAGAATACGATGAGGTATGGTATTTTGAAAATCAAGTGAATTTCATCTAAGTAAAGAAAGCATCATTCTTGAGAGTTAAGGCCTCCCACTGTGTGGTCAGAAACTGCAACCCCTTATCTGAGCTGGTTAGAACCACCATGTGCTAGCTCACTGCATTAGGAGTGTGTGTGTGTGTGTGTGTGTGTGTGTGTGAATAGGCGCTTGCATGTGCAATGTTTTCTTCTGTATCTGAACTTAGGAGGACACATTTACTTACTCACATAGGAAGTAGTCTAATTGTGATAGCAAAAGTTTGTATTGATGCCTGAGTACAATTTTCTCTTCAATCTTTTATCTATAATAACTAAGGTTGCTAACAGCATATTTAGGGTCATTATTTGCAACTGTTTGACACCTAACAGTATTATTTTAAGCTCTAGCCAACTGGATTTCCAATAATTACATAATGTCTCTCAGTAATGATCTGTTGCTTAAGATACACATTCTGCTTTACCTTTCAACACGTATTTGATAACCTCTCATTTACTAACTGTAATTGAGACAAATTCAGTCTTGGCTAATTAGGGGCTCTTAGTTACCCCCTTTACATGTTATTCTTGATGACATATCAATAGAATTAGGGTCTATTTTTATTTTTAATTAAAGTAACAAAAATGTGCAACTTAAAATACTAACATGTTTAAGGACATTACAATTACCTTATGAGTAACAGTCCAATGTTCTACTGGGGGTATGCAAAATGACGAAACTTTCACAACTAGAACAGCAGAGTTTGGACTCAAACTCAGTGCCATGCCAGATGTTAAGGCAGAGAAAGGAAAGAATACATAATCAGTACAATTAAATTAGTGCATTATTTGAATGCTGGCCTCCTTCATCCATGTTAGTTAGTTTCATTTGTTACTGCTGCCACATAAATGGTCTTCTCAAGAAGTACAGCCAATGAAAAGCAGGTTAACTGGTAAATATATTTGAGGAGAGAATAAATTCTACCTTTGTTATAAACTGATACCAAGAATGGCTAAGCTCTTGGGCTGGAGCGGTGTCTCAGCGGTTTCAGCGCTTGCCTGGCAAGCACAAGGACCCGGGTTCAAACCTCAGCACCACCCAGTTGTTGGAGCAACTAAGGCCATGTGAAAAACTAAATAAAGTTGTTTCTCTCTTTCTCTGTCTAACTGTCCCTCTCTCTTAAAAAAAAAAAAAAAAAAAGAATGGCTAAGCTCTGTGGTAAATAGGTCAACAAGAAATTGAAGATGTTAAGAAAACATCCCCCTGTCCCCCAACAAATCAAAGGTAGAAGAACTCAACTTATTTTCACCTTAGACTGTGTGCTTTAGCTAGATGAGACAGATGCGTAATAGAAATAACATCAACTCAACTTTTTTTTTCTGTTCAACATTTTAAAAAATTACTACATAAGCAAAAAAGTCAGAGAACTTGGAAATGAAACATATGCTAGTAAATTTAGAGCAATACCAAATGGAAGCAGAAGTTGCTAATATGGTTTCAGTATTTTGTAAAGGAGCCAGCTGGATGGATGATAATTTTTCTACCTCTGCAGGGCATCAAAGCTTTTAGGAAATCATTCTTTTCACACATATTAACACTTAGCTTATTAAAACAGATGATACTTTTATTGTAAAATGGCCTGGGTAGAGGCTGGAAACAAAGTCGGAAAGCTAAGATTCATTTTGACCACCCAACCTGACAAACAGTGAACAGGGCAGACCATGGCGGAGACCATGACGTAGTGAGACCTACTGTAACTGCCACAGCTGAAGTGTCACCAGGAAGCCCGTGAATTGCTGTTATGAAAACATTTGCAGTAACTCGCATAATTAAATGAAACTGCCAGAAAAGCATTTCTAAAATGCAGAGAAAATGCACATAAATAAATACACTTCAAAGCAAATACTGCACTTCAGAATCAGCTCTGTGGCAAGTTATGCAAAGTTATGTTCCAGCAAGTGGACTACCATTTGCTTGGAAACCATGGTTAATAATTACAAGTGAATGACAACATTGTTATTTAAATTGACTGCTCTCTTAGTTACCTTCATAGAGATACTCAATAAGTGAAAGTTGGTGATTATGGTTTTGAAAACCACAACCCCCACTATCTAGTTATCCTGCCTAAATAAGACCTCAAAACTGATAAAACTGTAATATTATATATTTTAGCAAACACCAGTACTTTAAACCAAGATAAAAATGTTCAGTAAGATATTTGGCTTTCCTGAAGCTTATTTCCCTATTGAACTGAAGGATATATAACTTACAAAAAACTTCTCAAGTCGGAACCAAATCCATTACCACACCGCTGTTTATGGAATGCTGCAAAGGCAGGCAGATTATTTTGCTTGTTAAAGTTCAGCTCAAAATGTTTTTCAGACTCTCATTCTAATAGTGACAGTTCTAATGTAGAAAAGGAAGCTAATTAAGGCTTCCTTCAGCAGTCAAGGAAATAAAAAAATTATCAACTATATTAACTATATAGAAGAAAAAGAATCAAAAAGGACTTTGCAAACATACCATCAAAATGCAAATTTTCTCTTGCAGTGTACCTTTAACACCAGCATACCTTGCAAGCGTAGCTACTTACATCAAACAACTTTTCTATATACATTTCTTCATTGACCTTTTCTCGAAGAATATCCTGGTTTTGCCGAACAAACATAATATAGGTGTCTGCCAGATCCATCCCTGGTTTCTGTGGTGAGGGAAAAGCAAGGGGAATAAAACAACATCAGGTCTTATTTGTGAAATTATTATTTAATCATATCCTGGTAAATAATTTTGAGAATTACCCTAGTAAAATATGCTCAAGACTAAATCAACAATGAGCACCTTCAATAAATTACACAATGAAAGTAAATAAAACAGTTTTATATTAATGGTCACTACTTGACATCATAGTCATTAAAATGATTAAACATATGGTTGCAAGCCTGTCGATATCTTTTTTTTTAATTGTTCTTTTGAAAGGTGAATATGCCAAGCAGCATAAATGAAGGGACTTTTTTCCAAATTTTTCTCACATGCAGTTTTTATTTCTTAATTGTAACACTAAAACACACTTTTCATTACCTCTTGCTGATTTATGAATAATATTAACAATATTAGCTTTCCTTTGGTGCTTTCTTATCTATGCTATGGATGTTCAAGGAATACAAACTATATTTTCTTATTAAGCTGAGTAAAATATTTACAGAAAGGTATTAGGAAAGAATGATTTAATATATATGATGTGAAATATAAAGCAATTGGTGAATTATTCAGTGCTTGTACTCAGTATTTATCAACACTATCTTAAAAGGTTTATTTTATTTTAGAAAAGCAATGAGAGTTTCAGTGAACTGGTTTCCTATACACAGGCAAAAGTTGAAATAGTTAACTTCCCAAAGTTAACTAATACTCAGGTTTTATTTTTTTGGTACTGAGAGTGAACACATGGGTGCTTTACTACTGAGTTACATCCCCAGTCCTTTTTTCATTTTGAGACAGGCTCTTGAAAGTTGCTGAGTGTTGGGCTGGGGCGGTGGTTCAGTGGTTATGGTGCTTGCCGGGCATGCACAAGTACACGAGTTCAAACCCCAGCAGCCCATGTACACCTAAGTGTCAGAGCAACAACAGCCATGTGAAAAACTCAACAAAAATTGATTCGCTTTGCCTCTCTCTCTGTCCTTCTCTCTTTAAAAAAAAAAGAAAAAGAAAAAAAAAGTTGCTGAGTGTCTTGCTAAGCTGGCAAGGGTGGTCTTGAACTTGAAATTCTCCTGCCTCAGCCTCTGGGGTATCTGTGAGTCCAGGCATGTGCCACATGCTCAGCTTAACGTTTGGTGTTTCAAATGTTAGAGGAGGTACGGTATTAACATTATTCCTCCTTATAGACTACAAAATCAGTACCAGGAAGAGACAAAAGGCTGAATGGCTGCTGTTTCTTTTGCAATCTCTCATTAGCTCTATCTTGAGTTTCACATAGCTCCACTATCTAATGCAAATGATTATTTGCATCATCTATATCTTGATTTGATTCATAATATATATCACCTTCTTTGATTAGAGTACAACATAAGGAAGAGCGAAAGAGTAGAAATGATGTCCACGATAAGATAGTCTTGCACCATTCCATATCCAGAGGATCCACTTACAACCTTCTAACTGACTCATCCGCAAAGTAAATGCTGCAAAGTAATGAGGTGGAAGACAACATAGATCATTTAACTACTACTATTTATTGGAAAAGTGACTCATGTCACACATCTGAGTGATACACATGGCAGCATCTACTTTAGTGAAGGACAAAAGGTCCTTGCCACCTTTTTTGAGAGGGGTGAGTAATATTTTACATACCATAATAAAATTGCCTTTCTCTTAACTTATGCATAGTGAAAGCCATAAACTATCTTATTTCTTTTACGAAATTTTTTTTTGTTAAAGTTATTGCTCTGTAGTTAGGATCACTGCAATTTCTTATTGTAGTTGCTTACTCATATATCCAGCCTACAGGGAAATAGATACTACGTAAATTCAAGGATCTTTAAAACATAATCCTGGCATAATAAAATTAGATTTTAAAAAAAGAAGGAACTGGGTCTTGGGAATTCAATGCAGTCATGCTTTACCACTGAGCTACACCCCCAATTGTTTTTTTAATCTTTGTTTTCAGATTTGTCTTGCTAAACTGCATAGACCAGTCTCAAACTTGCAATTTTCCTGGGCCTCCTGAGTTGCTGGAATTACAGGCACCACAATCACACAGGACTAATACAATAAAATTAGTCAAAATTGGAAATAACTATTTATACAAATGTCCTCAGTGGTCTCTCCTTTGAGATTATCCATGCATAATGTAGGTAATAAATTGCAAACCTAACAGAGGCAGATCAACAAATTCATTCCTTCATATTTTTCTGTCTAATTCTCATAGTCAGTATTCTGAAGGTCAAGGAACTACAAGGATAATGAGCCAAAACTTGGATTGCTTTCTTTGGGGAATGAGAGGGTTGTACATTGGTTTTTCAAGAGACAAAACAGGGTATCCTGTATAAAGGCGACTATTATTGGTACTTGAGAGGCAACTAACCCATAAGATGAGTATTTCTCTTTGTCTCTCTCAAACTTTGTCAAAACACCAAAAACGAGAGCATTCTGGAAACATGCTGCCCCCAAATAAAAATGACATGAGGACAATTTTCTATACTTAACAGCAAGTTAGCTCAGTGTCTGAGTTGCAGTTAGGTGCCTGGTAACAAGGTCTGCAGGCAGACACAACACCAAGGCTTTGGGTACAGCCCACTGAACCCACAGATGAAGAACAGACAAATGGGAGGGTGCCTTCCCACCATTTCTCCTCACCCAATCCATTTTCATTTCTGCCTTTCAAAGGAAAACTACCATTGGAAGTTTAATGCAGTCAGTCACCGGATCCATCAGACTCAATGGAGACTAAGTTATGGCTGGGAGGAATGGGGAATAACGACTTCATACACCTGCCAAATTCTTGAGGCATATTAATGAACCTGTTTCATTAATCACTTCCATGACAGCATTAGACTTCATGAAACCCTGTTGAGGAAGAGTTGATCTTTCACCATCTTTTAGGCTTAGAGTTTAAGCCTAAAAGAAAACAGAATGTTGTTCTCTATAGGCAGACTGGAGGGATGCAATAATGAAATCTGTAAGGTGAGACAGTTCCAAAACTTTCCAAGGACATAAATGTCTCCAGTGGAGGGTGTGAGATAAACTTCATTTAAAAGTTTTAAGAAATTGTTTCTTTCTTCTTTTTGAAATTGCATTTTCTTCCCTTTTTGCAAATTAAGATCCACTTGCTGGAAAACAAAACCTAGGATTCTTACATTCCTCATTAGCATTATTTCTTTCTTTATCTTCGAGCTGTTTACCTATTCTTGAAACTGTGACATATGGGAATTTCACACCTAGTGAATATATTTTCATGTAGCTTGTGGCATGAGACTATAATCATTAAAAGAATATACACAAGTAAGAGTAACTGCAACAGCTGGTGACATTTACCAATTAGAATTAGAGTTCTTTAAAACACTTTATCCTTCATTTGGTGCATGGAGGGTAATTATCTCTGATAAATTGCTGAAAAAGATGTAATTTTCCTTTTAAACAGTTTCTACGTACAGTATAAATGTGTTTGGATAGAAGACATTATTGCTGGTTCATTGATCCTTTGTGCTAAGACTTGTTTCATGGCAGTAAAATTTACACACTTTGAAAGTCACTGCATCTAATTCCACTATGAAATGCTATCTTATTAGGGAATCAAGCATGGTTTAAAAAAAAAAAAACAAGCTGAACATACTGTTAAATTTTTTAGTGTATAAAATAAAAAGAATGTATGCAATTGCACTAGGGAGGCAGAATCAGCTCCAAATTCTGGCACAGGGGTCTAACAACTCTTTTCAAGGAGTGGCCTCATAAACTTCAACAGTGGTGAATTTAGGTGAGGTTTTTTTTTTTTTTTTTTTAAACATCAAGAATAATGTATTCTAGAAAGCTATATTCAGAGATCTTTTATAATTGATAATTAAATTATAGTTTCCTTAATGAGTATGAGACAGTAGCAGTTAAGAGCCACACAGCAAGCACTCGATGTATTAAATGCTATTTAGGGAGAGTAAATGATTTTGTCCACATTCCCACTGTAAATGCTTTGATCCTTAGCTTCCTAAGCACAAACTTCTCCACTTTGTTTATTAAAATATTTATCTCCAAATCAAAAAAGGTGTTCCTAAATTACTTTCAACTTGGCCTGTAAAGAATAGATTTTCTGATTTAAGAGTATATGCATGTCATATTGTTACTTTATATACAATTTGATTATACAATAGCTAAATTTCTTAATAAAAAAGAACAGATTTTAGCTAACAAAGTTATAGTAAAGAGACACAAAGATCTAAAAAATTCCCCCATGAGCATAAAGAAATCAATAACTACAGAAGAAAAATAAAATATTTTAAGGTGAGTTGCTCGGACACTGGCTGTGAAAGTAACCTAATACATGGTGAGTGAAGGAGTTTAAGCAAGGGTGCATACTCCAGCAATTTTTTTCAAGAGTTAATTACTAGTTAACCTAGCAAGATGAACATGCTGCTTAAAAAGAGAGAAAAAAATTCCATGTTAATTACACGCTGCAAACGCTCTTACTTCCTGCTGCTACAGCTAATCCCACAGGTGCAAATCTTCGCTTCTCCCATTCATGGGTATGTGGGTGCGACACAGCAGTCATTTTTCACAGAAACAGATTTAGATACAGAAGAAGCCGCTTAACCTTCCAGGGGAGGTTAACAATACACTACGCAAACACTGTCATGGTGTCTGTTTAACAAGGAGGCAAATTTTTAAATACAATATTCCAGTCTCAAAGATTAACTAGAAGCTATGGCTTAATTGACTTAATTTAAAAGTGCACTTCTCATAACCTAGGAAAACTTGTCTTGGAAAAAATCAGGAGTGAAACTGATATCTTCATTTATGATCTTCTGCATGCTTCACCAGAGAAATACGGCTTTTGATCATTTATTACCATTTAAAAATGGACTGTGTACAATTAAAAGCAAGTCTTCTAAATTTGAAAGTGTGATGGGAATATTTTGTAGCTCAGCACTGACATCTAAGATTCAGTAGTAGTTTGTAACGGATCTTTAGGGCACAGGACATAATTCTACAGACACAAAAATCTATCTCAGATATTGTTAAAAAGGGGAAATTTGTTTCTTCTGCTTTACTTATCCTTTATTGGGCATTTGTATATCAACTTGTATTTTTTTTTTTTTTGCATTTGAGTCGAAATTTTCTGAGACTGTCAAAAAAGCTTTTGGAGTAAAACTTACAAACTAGGTTTTATTTATGCCCATGAGGATTAAATTGCAAAAAAATTAGATTTACTGAGTTTTCTACAAAGTAGAATTATCATATTATAGTCATGCATAAAGCCAAAAGGAAATAGAGTTGAAGCCTTCAAATCACATTGATGCCAACTTAAATATATACACAACTTAAATATATATAAATATGAATTATATGAATTTATATTATATGAATTTATGAATTATAATTCATAAAAGGACAGAGGGTAAAAATCTAAACAAAGCAACTTACAGGGATATGAATTTTTCAAGATATTCTCATGATAGGTTTTCTATTTATTTTAAAATAGTGAGGGGGAAAAATCTCATTCTGAAAACTTCCAAACTATTATTTTGAGAATAAAAGGAGTAAAAAGTCACCTTTTTGTTATATATTGCAGTATTCAGTATTCTATTAACATAGTTGTATTTTTGTTTTTGACTCCAGATTGAGAAGCAAAAATTACAAATTAAAGATACTAGCACTCAGATCCTTCTGAAAATATCTTTTAGTCTTGGGGCACAAAATATGTATATCTCAAGCATGTACATTTTGCTCAGACCTGCATTTCTAAGGAGACCATTCCACGACTTCAGAGTTCTTGCTCTGGAAAAGTCTTCTGTCTGCTCGCTGAGCAGTCTGTGAAGGGAAGAATTCTTCCATAATGCCATGAGAGTATCTGATCACAGAATCTGCTATCATTAATGCTCCTGTAACTTAGGTGATCATATTGCCTTCATTCTTGACATGTATGTAACAAGAATGTAACTGCTTTATACTATTTCCTCTAATTAGCGGACATTGTTTATACATTATAGTTCTAGAAACAGTTGATGTAAGTATTTGTATGTTCAAACATTTTTGTTGCATCACTGGGGAAAATTCTTCCAAAGAGGTTATTCTAAATGTTAAAAGGAATACTGAGTGATAGCCTAAGATATTAGCCTGAAATACTCAAGGAAAGGCAGGTTTTTCAACTGAAATCTATGGGCTTACTATCCCTTCTGCATTTGAGAGTATGAAATCAAGTATATTTCTGGCTATTTCTGATCTATAAGGATCACTAATTGATTGTTTAGAGGACTAGCTGTTGATACAGTAGAACCCAACAAGGAAGGTGCTATGTGTAATTCATGCACATGAGCAATGGTTACAATGATGATAAAGGTATTTAATCCTTCCATATACAATATTTCCTTTAGCTTTTCCCTCATCTATTTAGAGTTGTTATGGTGTCATTTATAAAAACTGCATGAAGATTTGAAGAAGTGAAATCAAAATTCTGGGGATAGTATTTTTTTTTTTTTTGAAGAGAGGGACAGTGAGAGAGAGAAAGAGAATCGATTTTATTTAGTTTTTTATGTGGTTTTCATTGCTCCAACACTTCGTTGTGTATGTGGTGCTGGGGTGGGAACCCGTGTCTTCACCCATGCCCTGCAAGCGCTGTAACTGCTGAGGCACCGCTCCAGCTCCTCAACTGAATTTTTATGTGACTTTTTAAGCTCCAGCCCCTGTGGATAGTATTTTGTTTTTATGTTTGAAAGCTTTGATCAGCCCCATTTGGTACCCCTCATATTTTGAATTAAGGGATGTCTGAGGTGCTAGAATGCCTGTGACCAGAGGCAGGTCATGGGCTGATCTCACAGGGGGAAGAAGAGATAGACTAGATGGGCAAGAAACAAGAAGATAAAGGTGAGAGAAGCCAAATGCTCGCTCACTGGGAGCACAGCTCACGCTCCCCTGCTGGCTCCTAGAACAGGGAGATTCTGAATCTGGTCCTGATGCACATGTCTCTCCAGGTGAATATTCCCACTGGACAGGAGCGCCATTCCCCAAGTTCTGCCTGGCTCTCACTCTGACGTAAAGCACTGAGTATTCAGGTGACCTTATCTAAGTAATAAACAATATCAGAAGCAAGTAATCAAAAGAAGAAGGAGCAAAACCACCAGTGTCATGGACGTGACTGATTATACCCTTAAAAGTTACCACTGATAGATGTAAGCTGCTTTCTATTCTAAAATAAGAGGGAAATAAATGAAATCTAATATTTTTTCACTCTGTGGAAGGCATTTGATTTTTCTTTTGGAGAGCTGTCATATTCTAAAGTGGGGGTGGAAGCTGCAGAGGACACATGGGAGCAGGAAGCTTCACTCAGACAGAAGCAACCAAGATCCCATTTATTTTAATAGCGCTTTACTTTACAAAGCACGTTCATACTAATATGCTCTTTGAATCTCCATAAGAACCTAGTGAGGGAGACAGCACAGGGATTATATGATTATTCTTATTGCATAGGTGGGGAAAACGAGGTCTATAGGTGAGACAGCGAGTAAGGGGCAAAGGGGGAGCTTGAACATGGATTCTGGACTGCACATGAAGTCTGAACAGTATGGAGCTAGGTTTGAGCCACAATTTTAAGGAGTTCAAAGATTAGAAATCTTCAATAAGTATCAGAATGAAGAAATAATATTTAAAAGAGTTACTAATGAAGATAGGAGAAAACTGATATTGAACTTGTCCATCTTCCCTCTTATATGTTTTTTTCCTTCTTCCAGATAACAGTCAGATTTCCTATTTTTTTCCTTCTTCATGAGCCATTATTTCTGATAAGGGGTCTAGATTTTATGATGGAATTTTAAGTATCCTGGATATTTTTGACATGGAATGTAAAAAGGATGTGTTTCTCTGTAAAGAATTGTGATTTGTCCACAATAATACATATATGATCAATGAATGCTTATTTTCTAAAATCTGGACACTAGATTTATTGTAATCAACAAAAAATGTATGATAACAACTAATGTTTATTGAGCAGTAATTACACTCTAGGAACCCTGAAAAGTGCTTCTTCACAATGTGCCTGAAAGAGATGCAATTGTATCTCCAATTAACAAAGCATTTGGTGCCTAACATCACACTGATATTAAGCAAAGCAATAGAGTAGTGATTTAGATATGCACTCTGGTTCCACAGCCTGATTGCGATGCCTCTGTTGTTAAGCCTCTGTAGATTTGCCTCTGTTTTTTGTTTTTACTTTTTTCAAAGCAACTACTACACATTATTTTTCTCATGATTTTCCCCACAACTTTTTAACATATTGCTTTCAGCTGCACACTACCTATAAGTAGGCAATGTTTTCTGTCATCAGTTTTAATTAATATAAACCTTCAACCCTACTGAATTTTTGGTTTTGACCTGGTATACCTGCCTGTAAAGCCAATGTGAACACTCATCTCATCTGGTCCTGTATTTAACATGCCTTCCCCCGCCCCCTGTCAGGTCTGGGCTGCCTTCTCCTAAGTTACTGTTGGGGCAGAGTTATGCTGTCCAGGTCTTGCTTTCTAAAAATATGTCTGAGGTCTTCAACGTGAACATTCCAGTGCTCTAGGATAGGACTATGACCTCCATAACTCCAACAGAATTGCTCTCCAGGAAATGGCTGTCTAATCCAGAGCAAGTCGACCAAGCACTCTTGAAGGTCACAGCTCATCACCTGACCAGAAAGATAGAGTGAAGGATTCCATCAGCTCCTTTGGAAAAAATGTGAGGCACTGGAATTTCTTACAGGAGCATATTTCTGTTTTTGCTTCTTATATGAACTTATTTTCTTTTATCCAAGTATCATGAAAAATATATAATAAGAGCTATATCAGACCATGTTCATAGCATGTTATATTTAAACGTCTTGATTTGAGTCATTTTCTGTTAACACCTCTTACAAATCTTCAGTTATGCTATAAATATTCCAGTTGAGTATGCTTTAACATGAATTCCTTCTTTATTGCAGTAGGAGTATCACTTAATTCATATGCAATTTTCACTTTATACAAGCAATGTTTTTATTTGTTTCTTTGTTTGATCTTGAAATGATTTCCAAAAAGTGACTATGTTGTAAGAATTTTGGTCCCTTCTCCACAAAATATTTTACTAGCTCTTTTATCATCTTCTTGGGGCCTTTTTGTGCGGGGGGGGGGGGCGGCTCTGTTGTTTCTCATATGGATCTAAACATACATCAAGAACTCGAAGAGTGATAGAATGTCACAGTTAGAAGGACTAATGAAGTTTATATAACTCATTTATAGTGATCTATAAAATGGCTGAAATTTCATTTAAGTGAAATAATGCCCAAGGCCATAGAGTTAATTCAATAACACAGAGCTGCAAAAAAGGAATGGAAACTCAGCTACCAATAACTCACAGACCAGTGCTCTTTTCTTTCTTTCTTTTTTTGTTGGGATAGGGTTTTGCTATGTTGCCAAGGCTACTCTTACAATCCTCTGCCTCAGCCTCCTGAGGAGCTGGGACTACAGGCATGCAATATTTACCCAGTCAGTATTCCTTTTTAAAATAAAGTTTTTATTTTAGAACCACTTTAGATTTAAAGAAAAAATATGGAGATAGTACATGGAAATTCCCACATACTCCACTCCTAAATCCCCCCTTTTATTATCACCTTATACTAGTATGACATTTGTTATAAATAATGCATACTGATCTAGAATTAGAGTCCATACTTTTTCAAATTTTCTTAGTTTTTACCTAATATCCTTTTTCTGTCCCAAGATCTCATCTACATGCCACGTTACATTAGTTATGACAGCTCCATAGATTCCTCTTGATGGGGTTGCTTTCTGTTATCCTTGTTTTTGACAACCTTGACAGTTTTGAGGAATACTGTCAGATATTTTGCAATATGTCCTTTTTTGAGATGTGTCTGATCTTTTTCTCCTGATGACTAGAGTTGTAGGTTTTCCTGAGGAAGATCACAAAGTACCATTTTATCACATCGTGTCAAGAATAAATACCACCAACATGATTTATCAGTGTTGATGTTGACCTGGATCCACTGGCGAGGTGCTGTTGGTCAGATTTTTCCACTGTGAACCCACGCTCCCCATGGCCGTCTTCATACTGAACTCCTTGGAAGGAAGCTGCTATGCATGGCCCACACTTAAGGACTGGGGAGACTTATTGGTATACACCTTCTTCAGGAAGCAGTATCTAAATTATTTGGAATTCTTCTGCCCAAGAGATTTGCTTTCTCTTCCCTTTATTTGTTCTGTCAATCGATTATTTTTATCAGTAGGGAACAAATGAATATTACTATACTTTGGGCTATAACCCAATTCCATTTTAATTATTTGGTTCCTCAAATTGTCTAGCTTAGGCCATTGAGAATTAAGTTACCTCATGTGCCTTTCAGACACACCCTCCATTGATCTGCTGTTTGTGAACATTTCCTTACTTCCTGTCAGGACACGATGCTTCCATTTCACTTCGCTATGGCTCCTTTCTACTATCAACTAGTTTTTCAAGGCGCTCTCAGTGATTTTACTGGAGTTTAGACACCACGTTCTGGGTGCTACATGTGCTTGTTGCTACATGGGTTCATTGCTTTAAAACTTATGTAATATATCAAGAAAAATATATTAGTACATAAATTTATGTGCTTTCATATGTCTAAAAATGTTGTTCTATGCCAACAGCTCTATCTGTATTAAACTAAAGACAAGTTAACATTGATGTCTAAACAGTAATCATTACAGGATCATTTTAGCCTTCTTCCTTTGCCTGTCTCTCGTTCCAACAATGAGAACTTGGCGTCCACCAACCAACGTCCACTTATTTAATTTCACTATGCATGTATAGTAATTGTAAATTGCTAACCTGTGGACAAAAGCTTTATTAACTAGAGTACAATGCTTATTTGCAGTTTCTTTTTCTTTATTTTTATAAACACTGTTCATTTCCAAAGCTACTTAGATCAGAATTTTTTTCCCTACTCCTTTCAGTGATGATGTTTCATATATTTACAATGGTGATTTTATTAGTTTCCTTTCCATTTTGGGATGCTATGATAAGCTACATACTTTTTAAAATAATATATTCAGGTTCACTTTTTTTGCTGCAAAGTAAAATTTTGATGAACATACAGTGGTATTTTTCTACCATTACAGCATCATAAATAATAGTTTCTTTGCTGCAAAAATATACCCTTTACTTCACCAATTCAATGATCCATGACCTTGAATCATGGCAATCCTAATGTTTATAACTTTATAGTTTTATATTTCACAGAACATGATATAAATGGAATCATACAATACGCAGTCTTTTCAAACTGGCTTCTTTTAGCAATAGAATTTTAAGATTCATCCATGCCTCCAGTGTCCTGTGAGGCCATTTACCCCCTGTCTGTTTATCCACTCACCTAATGAAGGACATTGTTGGATGCTTCCAGTTTTTGATAAGCAAAGTTGCTCTTAAGATTTGAACATATTTGGATCATGTTTGGTGGATCGAATGGTAAGATTATGCTTAACTTTGTAAGAAACTGCCACAAGGCTTCCAAAATGATTATAGCATTTTGCTTTCCCACCAGCAGTTAACAAGAGTTCCCGTTGCTCTAAATCCTTATTAACATTTTGTCAATTTTTATCATTCTAGTAAGTACACAGAGGTATCTCCTTGCTTTAATTTGCATTTTCCTAATGACAAATGATACGACACATGCGTTCGTATACTTATTTGATATTTGTATATCTTCTTTGTTGCAGTATCTGTTTATTTCTTTTGCCCATTCAAAAAATTGGGTTTTTATTTATTTTCTTCTTATTAAGAGTTCTATGAACATTTTGGTTATACATCCTTTACCAAATATATGTTTCGTGGGGCTGGAGCAGTGGCTTAGCAGTTATAGTGATTGCTTGGCAAGTGCAAGGACTTGAGTTCAGACCTCAGCACCACATTCCCAATGAAGTCCCAGAGCAATGAAGGCCAAATAAAAAACCAAATAAAAAAATTGATTCTTTCTCTTTCTCTCTCTTTCTGTCCCTCTCTCTTTAAAAAAATATGTGTTTTGCAAACATTTAGTGGCTTGTCTGTTTAGTCTCTTAGCAGTACACAGCAATGGACTTTTCAATTTTTTTTCCTTCACAAATCATGCTTTTAGTGTTGTTTCTGAAAACTTATTACCAAATCCAAGGCCACATTACATTTTCTTCTAAAAATTTTTTAGTTTTGCATTTTGCATGTGGGCTATGGTGCTGAGGTCATTTTTGTGAGAGATGATCCAGCATCCTTTTCTCATGAGATTCTGCATAAGAGATTGTTCAGAGAGGCAGATTTTTTGGAGTTTGACTATAAACAAGAGTAACAGCCCTCAGGACCTCATAGTGCTCGTTTTTTTTTTTTTTTTTTTTAAAGAAAGAGGGAACAGTGAGAGAGAGAGAGAGAGAGAAAGAGAGAAGCAATTTTTATTTAGTTTTTCTTCTGACCTTCATTCCTTAGACACTTTGTTGTGTACGTGGTGCTGGGGTTCGAACTTGCGTTCTTGCGCATGCCAGGCAAGCACCATAACCGCCAAGCCACTGCTCCAGCCCAGGACCTCAGAGTTTTAAAGCTAGTATTCATACACAACAATAATAGAAGTATAATGTCCAGATCTGAGGGAGAAAGTCACCCTCAGTAATCTGTCAGGCCCAGGTCACATCTATGGTACAGTATGTTGTTCTGTTGAGAGGCAACTTGATTGAATAGCAACATCAGCCACCTGGAATTAATTCATCTAAGAGAGTGACTGGCATGGCAAAGAGCCTGGGTGTGACTGTCATACCTGTGTTCATGATGATTCATCTATCATCTTTTTTCTTTATTCGTAGGCCACTAACAACTGGAACCAAGAAATGTGTATTTCTTCATGTATTCCAGAGCCTAGCACTTAGTATGTGTTAAATAAGTATTTAATTAGTGGATTTAGTGAAGAAATTGAGGATATGTAATCTAAAAAAAATGAGAGGTCCTTTGAGTAGCCACAACGCCTCTTGGGAAGAGTAGGGATGATAATCACCATGACATATTTGAAGAGCTCACATGCAGAAGAACCAGGATTAATAGGGAGACTACACAGAGGGACAGAATATCAACTCATTTTACTTAAGAGTAGTAGGCTGCCTGACAGTGAGTCCACATCCACTGAAATAATTAAAACTGCCCAGAGCAGTCTTCATGAGAGATATCAGAGGAGGGTTTTTCTGCATTGAGAAGAAGTGTGCATGAAGCACTTCCTGTCTCTCTCACCTCTGAAATTCTATGGGGTATAAGGGATCTAGCACAATGGAAGAATAAGAACTTCAGAAGTCCTGAAAATATGAGAAATTATGATATCCCATTCTATTTGTAACTAAAAATAAAACCAAAACTATATTATACACCGTATGTTAGGGAGTCCAAGGAAGTGCAGATGTACACAGGATTACTTGTTTTTTTCTGTTTAAGAAATATAAAATATAAATCAAATATAAAAATCTCCTTCATTCTCTTTCTTCTCTTTTGTGCCTCAAGTATGAAGAAGTCACTCATATTCCATCCAGTTTTACATTTTAAGGTTTTTTTTAAAAACTATGCTCTAATTCTTTAAAAATTGATATATATGCTGGAATATATGATTAAATGGGGCACCTTCAGCCTTGATCATATATATTGTGGCAACAGAATTTGAAGCACAAACTAATTTGATATGATGATCAACTTAAATATGCTGTACCGACTTCTCAGTTATATTTACCATGTGAATTGTTTCATCATGGGTGAGTAAGTTTTATGATTTCTGCTCATAACATCTTAATTTCTGAATAAATTTACAGGTCATGAATTATTTCCCAAGAATTCTCTGAAAAGTCAAATGCTAAAATAAGTGACTACTGTTAAACTTTGATTTAACAAATAAGTTGTTGTTATTTTTAACTCTTAAGAAAATTCTGTTAGAGTTTTCATATAGGATAAAGAATGGCAAACATTTTTTTTTATGCAATGATAGCAAGAAGCATTTCCTATCCCACCACGGATTGCTGTCGCTTCCTTCTGCCACTCAGTTTCATCTTCTCATGGTGAGCTAACCTCCAAGTTACAATGGAAAAAGTGCTTTAAAATAACCTTGCTAAGCCTTGTAATGAGGGTTAATGCTTAAGGAAAATAAACTACTCCCTAAGGGAATGGCGCTGTAAAGATTTGAAATAAACCTGTGGTGAAGCATAATTATTAAAAAAAAGTAAAAGAATTAAATACAGTTAGGAAAGACATACAAAACAAATACTTACGGGCACATCAACGTATTTTGCAGCTGCTTTCACCTTCAATGGGAAAGAAAGAGATAATTGTGAGAATTATATTCTTAACTACTATACAGGTACTATGATAAGAGTTAATAGAAGAGAACTCATTCATATACTTACAGTGAATGACAGAATGGATGAAAAGAAAGTGCCTTCATCATACCTGGACAGCTTAGACAACACCCCTTCCAACACTGACACAAACTGTAACACAGATCACAGTGAGTAGTTAGAATGTTTCTGTGCATACAATCCAATAGCACAGCAAACGTTTCCTGAATGAACTTCTCCCAAGGTACCAACATCCACAATGAATCAGCCGACAGCTGAGGTCAATCTAACTTGCACTGCTTGCTCTTTCATTCTGAACGTGAACTCTAGGCTCCTTTCCCATTGCTGGAAATAATATGAATCTTTTCGAAAGTGAAAAATAATGTGAAAGCAGAATCTAATCACAACACATGTGAGTTTATTTAAGTGATTAATAAATAACTGTAGGTTCCTGAGGTTACTCCTTAAAATATTTTTCAAGTTTAATACATAGGCTTACAAACAATCGTCAAGCTTAATTGAATTCCTTTCCATTATGTATTATTTGACTATCTCTCCACTTTTTTTCTACATATGCATAGGAGATTGAATAAAATAAGAGAGATAATGATAGGGACATATGACACTCAATGCTCTCATAACATTTTGAACAGTCATTCATGAGAATTTCTCAAACAGCTTTAGTTGGGACATTTAAGGATCATTCCTGCTACCAGAAGCCTACACATTATTGTGGGAGCTAAAACAGATATACATACTGTAGGACAAAGTGGAAAGAGCAGTAGACTGAAATATATATCCCAATTCTAAGTGGGCTTGATCTGACTACCATTCATCCCAGGCCTCAGTTCTTCCATTCTTTAAATGTGTATATTGGAGGGAGGAGGGGATAGGGTGGGGAATTCAAATTACTCTCAAAAGTATCTTGTACTTCTAAAATTTCATATTCTTTTTCTTCCCCCATCCTATCACCCCCTTTTGTTGGTACAGTTTTGGGTATTAAATTAGGGCCTCTCACATGCCAGGCAAGCACTCTACCAAACAGCTACACCCCATCCCTTTTGATTTTGAGACAGGATCTTGCAAAATTGTTCAGGCTGGTCTCTAATTTGAGCTCTAGCTTCAGCCTCCTGGTACCTGGGATGACAGGCATGAGCCACCATGCCTGGTGTTAATATTTTATATTTTTATAAAAATGAAAAAAGAATACCATAATGGAAAAACATGGGACATTTTATTTTATTGAATGTAAACAATATTTGGCATGAAGATCAATTAATAAGGGGAACTAATAAAGATATACTGCCCTATGTGTTTCCTCTTTTGAACTAAAATAATATGCACTATTGACAAATTCTACGCACTCCCAAAGGGAAAATGCTGACAAGCTTTTTTAAATACGAAAAGGGAAATTAACAAAGGCTGGTTTTTGTTCACATAGCAGCTTCTTCAACGAAGTGATAATAGTTCCAGGGACACAGCTTATTGGTCTCTGGTGCTCTGGTGACCAAAGAGCTCACTGCGAGTGCACAGGAGATAATCTTCTCTCTATGGCTGATCAATTACTGCAAAATAGTTTATGCAAAAGAAACAAAAACTTCCCTATAGGTTTCTCCATCACAACATTTGCGACATGATGTAAGAACACAGAAACAAAACCAAGCAAACTGCTGACTAAAGTTTTATTTTTAAACAAGGAGAATGAAATTCAGTTGGATAGTTATCCTATGGGATACAAACAGCAAAAAACACAAAATCACAAATTGCTCACAACTGAAAGTCAATTTAGTACTTTCTTCCTGCCCATTAGGATTCCCTACCAATCACGACTGCCTAACTCAACTTGATGTGGTTTGCAAGGACCCAGAAGACCAATACTCCAGGGCTATGTCAGACAGGGGAAGGGAATTCCAAACTTAATGGCCCTCTGTGGAAAATGCCTCATCTCTTGTAACTCAATTCTTGAGAGCAAGTGTGTGCTAGGTGATGTCACCTGTCACGAGGAACGACAATTGCTATGGTTACCAGACAACCTGAGGCATCACAGGCTCTAGCACAGAACCTGGAGCTGGGTGCCTTCTCGTGAACCTGAGTATACACCTGTGAACAGTGCTAAGGGATGAGGTAGGGGACAGGCAAGAATTTTGTGGACAGCTTTAGAAGGGGTGGGTTCAAGTGGCAGCTCCGCCACTGTCTGGCTATAAGATAGTGCCACATCGTTTCATTTCTCTTGCTTTCTTGTATTCATCAGTAAAATGGGGGAAATAATAGTAATTCTGCTCTCCTTGCAAGGACGGTGTGAAGCTCAGGGGTGGTGATTTATACGTAAGACTGTGTGCATGTCAAAACATGAAAGAAATTTAAAGAATTAAACTTACTATTATGATTCATTAAATCACTATCCATTATTTGTCTGAAAATGTAAATATGTTAAATCACAAGTTAATTACAATGGCTTAGTGACAAGGTATAATAACGAGTTTGGATTTTATCTACTGGGTCTAATTCAAAAAACTATGGAGGTAAAACGGAATGGAGGCTGTAAGAAGAGCAGGGCAATCCACCTCTTTGAAAGTCATTGGTGGACAAAGGGGACAACGCTTCTGCACACAGGTGGTCCATGCTCCAAAGCCCATGTTCTCTACCATCACACTACAGAACTACAAGGGATAAATGAGGTCATGTATGAAATGTGCTCAGCACAGAAGTGCTCGATAAATATCACTGTTATAACTACTGTTGAGCACCTAAGACAGGAAATAAAAATACAGGAGTCTTAGATCTTCCCTTAAGGAACAGGCAAACTAGTGGAAAAGACAGGCATGAATACAACTGGGCATGACACAAGACAGAAGTGTTATGGGCCACAGCAGAAGGGTGCACAGTGTAACTGAATTGGAGGAGGGAGAGAGTGACTTTTCCCGCAGGATGTGGAGTGAACTGCTTTTATAAGGCAGCACAGGAATTAAGCTGCAGGATAGCAGAAATATATTGACGAAATGACAGTTAAGAAGCCTACTGTTGAATGAATTTAAGGCAGAAATTTTCCATCAGGGCAGCTGGCAGCCTGCTGGGCTTGACTTCTCTTCACAGTGCAAGTATTGGAAGAGTAAGTCCTATGTTTAGGCCTGTGGTCCGCTGAAACTAAGCTACAGTATTCTTTGCCTCCATTTCAACAATAGCAGAAGCTTCCCTTTGAGTCCTTCCCTATCCCAAATGGTCCCCAGGGAGGCAAAATACAGTAGGGACTCTAAGTGCTTACATGGTCCTGAACAGCCGTTGCACCTCTGGGATCAACCAGATGAGCCATACAGTTCCTACAGAAGGTTTTCTTTGTTAAATATTTGTTCAGACCCAGGTGGTGGAAGAGTCACCTTCAAAACCAAATTCTATTAACAACAAGATTAATAGTGACATATTTTCCATTTAGGTTTTAATTGCATGAAACAGCAAGATTCCAAGGAAATCCACTTAAATGCTGGGTTTCTTTGCTGAATCTTTAACTACTTCCTGTGAACTTTCTCTGAACAACTCAGGGAGTATATAAATACTTATGGGTTTGCCTTGTGTTCTCTCTTTTCCTGAGGGTGTTAGGTTGGAATGAAACACTGTGATCCCTTTGTTTCCTACTCTTTATTGTGCATGCCATGTACTGGGTTTGTTTGAATAATATTTAACACCTAGACTCTGTCTCGGTAATTACTGACATTGCCCCATGATGCATACTCTCAAGGAAATTAAATATGAAAGCATTTGAAATGACTGGTAGGTAGAATGGATCATGAAGGGGGCCAGAAGGCATGTTGATTTAAATTTCCTGTTGAATTCTAAGATGACATGAGCATCATTCTAACAAGATAAAAGATTCAGAAGGAAGGTAGAACATAAATCTAACAAGTGATGGGCAGAAGTCCACCAATAGACTGATGGGTTCAAAACAGAGCTATTGCTATTTTAGCCATGACATTTCATTAAGTAAACAAGGGATAGTTGCATCATTTACACTGAAAGTTATAAAAATCTTCCACAAAAATATATCACCTAGAATAAAACTGATTATGAAAACCTAGGTGTCTCCCCCATGCCAGGAGGAAGGGGATAAGACTGGAGTACCTATTAGAGGATGTTATGTTTTTGTTTGTTAAGATCAGGACAAATATTAAAATCCCACATGGACCCAGAACATCACAGACTGGAAGGGAACAGGTTTTCTTTTGTGAATCAGATTATTTTTTTTAAGCACTGGGGATTGAGCCCAGGATCTCATTCATACTAGGCAGGTCCTCTGCTGTTGAGCCACACCCCAGCCCCAGAATGTTAATGACATAATGCAATGGGCTCTTTCCCATCATCTTTTACCAACTGTCAATTCATTTCTTTGATGCTTTGTTGCAACTGACTTTTTTTTTTTTAAGAGGGGACAGTGAGAGTGTGTGAGAGAGAGAGAGGGAGAGGAGCAATTTTTATTTAGTTTTTTCATATGACTTTCATTCTTTGAACTCTTCGTTGTGTATGTGGTGCTCGGGTTTGAACTCGTGTACTCGTGCATGCCAGGAAAGCGCCATAACTGCCAAGCCACTACCCCAGCCCCACAACTGACTTCTTAAAGGTCTTCCCAGATGATACACATCTGACTTGAATGAGTGATAGTGAGTGGTAGCATGTATTTATTCAAAATATACCTTGTTCTGTGAGGTCTCTAAGACAACAGCATAGCTAGCCCAGGTGTTGGTGAATTTTCCACAACGTCTTCTCATTGTTCCTTTTCTCTTTGTTCCCTCCAATTCAGTGATCTTACTTCCTGTTTCCTCTCTGCGAGTGGCTCTAAACACAGTGTCATTTCTTCTAAGCACATACTTGGATTTGAACAGGTGTTTTCTGAATATTTGGCCTTGATCCAAATAAGTAAATTTAATCAAATTATTTTCCACAGGCTGAGTTGGTATGATATTTTCATTATGTCATCTGGGCAGTTGGGTCAGATTTGTTCTCTGTCTGTGTTAGTCTTAAGAGAAAGTCAGGGAAGAAATATTCTAAGTTATTAGAAAGAATATGCATATGTATGTATGTGTATGGGTGTGTGTATCTATACAGATATATAGCCACCGATGTCTCTGTATCTATATGCTCAATGAAGAATATTCCTTCCTATTTTTTTTTTTTTTTTGCAATAAGTGAGGATCCATGAAGTTGAGCATTATTGTGATCTTACCGTTGATGCCCCGAATTGACAGTTCCTTGTTATAGAGATACACTGTGAGGGCTGTCAAGCTCTGTCTTGGCTCTGCTGATTTGCACTGACAAATTTTAACACTTGGCCCTCCAGTTTTTCGTTGGTATCCTCATCACTATACACAATGAATTCTGTTCACATCTACCTGACTTACAGTTGGCCTCCTGGCTACCTGCCCAAGCTAGTCCCACAGCATGTATACCTATAAGGAAGAGGCATTAAAGGAGGCCACACAGGCTGGTTGTTACCACCCAGAGACAGTGAGGGTACGACTGGAGGGAGAAGCTCCTGCTCTTTCCCTCTCTGATTTTGTTGAGCTCTGTATGGAGTTGTGGAAAGGTTAGAGGCTTACGTACTACCAGGGTCAAGTCCTAGCTTTGTTGGTATCTTCCTTCAGTCCTTGGGGCTCTATTTCCTCATCTGTGAAAAAGGGGGCTAGACTCTGAGGTCAGGTCTGCCTGTTGGGATGAGGCCACACAATTAGGGATCTAGACCTCCTTTCCTTTCATAGTCAGAGCAGCCGTGCCTGGGATATTGTTGAATTTTTCTCTTGTACTGTGCTACACTTTGATCAATTTAATTTTAATGTAAGGTGGCAATAAATATAACATTTACTGTACCCTTTTTTGACAAGATTTTGTGTTCCTCGTATTTTTCCTGGAAAACATAATCTAAGTCCCTTTTTGGTGGTAACTATCTCTGTTTCTTACCCATTTTCTTTACTTTCCATTTCTTTGGAGGTGGGAGGGGGACAAGTTATAGCACCTTGGCTTGAGAATAGCAGCTACTGACAGAATCATTTTCGGTTGTAGAAATCTTATAATTTTACATTAAGATTTTGAGATCACATGGTGCCTCTGAATTCTAGAGCCAATATGTCATTTGACATTTCCTTCTGATGTCTCAAAGGCAGCTCTGGCTCACCATGTCCAATAAGGACATCATAGTCTTTCCCTTCAAATCTATTTCTCTTCCAGGGCACCCAAATCAATGAATGATACTGGAATCCATTCCATGCTACAAGCCATGGACCCAAGAGTTATCTGTAATGTTTCCTTTTCTTTCCCCATTACTAAACACTGTCCATAGTGTATCTTTAATTTCTTGGACTAGTTCATCAGAAACCAAAGTAATAACCTTCTGACTACTCCTATCTGTTTGGTATGTATAGTCAGATGAAGCTTCTAACGCAAAGCTGATTAATTCCCTACACCACTCTCTACATTCCCAACCATTCAGTGCCTTCCCAATGGCTCTTAGGATGAAGACTTCAAGCTCCTTAGCACGTTCTACAAGCTCCTTCCCACCTCTGTAGCTTCATTTGGCACCAGGCTCTGGTGCCTGCAGTTTCTCCTACCTAATTACTGCTTCTGTCCCTCTTTTCCTGGCTGACTCATCCTTAGAAGCTCAGCTTCAGCATCAGCTTGAGAAAACTTTTCCTGTCCTCCAACTAGCTGACTCATCCTGTCATAGGCATTTGTGACACATGACACACACATCTGGGTAGAATTTTATCACTGTTGGTGGTTTTCTCTTAAGTGTCTAAGTGCTTTATTTTATGTTCCGGGTTCAAGACAGAACAGAACCACAGTATTGATGCCAGAGTAGACTAATTTAGTACTTTTTAGATTCACTTTCTTTCATTTTCTTTTAACGCCACTCAGTCAACACACACAGAATGTTTGGCACATGAGAAAGAGCATACAAAGCATGATGGAGAAAAAGAACAAGATTCCTGTTTTCAAGAGATTCTGAGACACACAAAGAACCACAAGGCAAATGCCAAAGATGGCTACTGGGTGGGGAGCTGAATTTACCCAGGAGGGAGAAGAGCACAGATGATTTTTTCAATTGAGGAAAGGAAGAAAGGGATCTCCAAGCAGAGAACAGGCTGGGAAGACGTGGGGTATGGGGTTGGGAAGATGTGGAGGTATGGGTAACTGACAATCAGTGGAAGCTGGAAGTGCCACTGCTGACATTGTTGGTGAGCGCATTGCAGGGAAAGAGTGTTTAGACTGTGAAGGGACTTGGTGGTGATGCTGCAAAGTTTTTCTTGTGATGTAACTTTTCACATATTCAAGGAAAATTAATATCCTGTAAGAAATTGTTAGAATTCTCTCATAAAGGGTCCTGGTGCAGGAAAAGGGAAGAAACACTGCACTCTCAAATGAGGTGTCATCACAAACCTTCAGGAGCTCAGAGCTCCCTAAATGTGTCAGCAACCTCTTCTTGCGGGACACTAACAAGGTGCACTACAGGTACGATTTAGGAAATGATGGTACAAGCAATGGGGAACCTAAGATATATGAAGTACTGGCAAGAAATGATGATATTTGTATTGCAGAAAAGCAACAGGGTGAGGAGTTACTAAAAGGAAGGGGAACATGGTGAAGATCAGCGAGAGAAGAATTGAAATGGAGAAGTGATTAGAGTGTGGAAGAGGGGAGCCATGCCAGTGACACTGTAGGGAAGCAGTAAAGGGGCTGTTTAGGGATTGACTCAGTAGGCCTTGTGACTTTTTATGTGAAAAGACTGAGAGGGATTTAGGAAGACAAGGATCCTAGGGTGCAGAGGTTTAACAATGGGGTGTTCAGTACTACCAATGGAGACAGCAAAGGTAGACGAAGAAGCATTTGGGATATAGGTGGTATGGGCAGATGTTCATGAGGCCACTGGAATCATTGATTCACAGATGATAACACAAGGGCAACAATAACAATGTCAACTAATTTGTAATAGTACTTTTAATATGTGAGTCACTATTCTAAGACTGTCTGCAGGAACTCAGTATTCACCAAACTCTACTTCATGCTAGTATGTACTCCATTCTTTGTACTAAGAAATGCTACATATCCCAATAAATGCTATTACTTTATCCTAATAAATACCCCTACTTTATAGGTGAAGAAATTGAGCCACAGAGAAACTACTTAAGAAACTTGTTCAAGGTCAGACAGCTAGTGGTGAAGTCTGAATTCAAACTCAATCTGAAGTTGCTATTTAAATCATAATTCCACCCAGGCTCGCAGGTATGTTTATGGTCAAGAATTACCACCACATAGAGCCAGGAGTGTGAAAGTCATAGAAATTTGTAGAACGAGTTAAAAAAAAAAGAGACTAACAATGGAATTCCGTGGGATACCATCATCTAGCTGCTAGACACAGAGAGAGAAAAATGTAGTTTGGAGTCCAAAACCCTTGTGGGTTATAAAGTATATTCTCAATAAGGACATTGAGCTATGTGTGATTTGAGAGCCCTGCATGGTCCTCAAACTGTTTGTGAATACATGTGAAAAGAGATGTATGGAGGTGGAATTGAAGAGGGGAGGCAAAAAGAAGGAAATATGGCTTCTTATTTATCCAAATGTGAAATGTATATATCAATGCACAGATAACAACTAAAAAATGGGAAGAAACATTTAGGACACAATATCAGAAATTCAGTTTTGTTCACCTAGTTTATATCAAGTTAATTGCTATGATAAAAAATGTTTAGGATGTGACTCTTAGGATTTCACAGGGAGTTAATGTAGAGATTCCACAGACTTATTTCTTTTTACTGTTTTCCTGGAGATGTAGAAATGGTAAGTGCATTAGACTAAGAATCTGAAATTCAGAGGCTTAGCTCTTCACTCACTCATTAGGTTAGTTTACTAAACTCATTTGAGAATTATGTTCCTATCTATGAAATGGGATAAGATGGCTTATTTCATAGGTATTAAGAGTTCTAAACAAAATCACACATAAACTATTATTTTATAGTAGACACTTCGTAATTCTTTTTAAAAATCATTTCTTTTGGTGAAAACAAACATGAACACTCTATTTTATAGGTTATTTTGTTTCTGAATATATTGTACTTTAAAGGTATTTTCCTGGGGTGGGAGCCGTGGCGCAGCAGTTATGGTGCTTGCTTGGCATACACGAGGACACAGGGTTAAACTCCAGCACCATGTACACAACCAAGTGTTAGAGTCATGAAAGCCACATGAGAAACTAAATAAAATTGATTGCTTCTCTTACTGTTCATCTCTCTCTTAGAAAAAGAAAAAAGGTAGTTTACACTCAGTATGGAAAGAGATTCATCAGAGTAATATTTCTCAAAGTCTGATTCATTCCAGGTGATCAAAAACACCATGTTGACTAGTTAAATAGGCAACTTTACTCTCCTGTTCACAAACTTATGACTCAGAATAACTAGAGAGTAAGGCATGGAAATCTCATTTTAATAATTCACAAGAAAGTTTTGGGCATGGTGACATTTATGAGTTACTGCACTAAAATATTTTATCTTTCTGTAATGAAGCAAACCCACCATTGACCTAACCCATGGACTCTGGCAGCCAGCCACATACAGATCCTGCCAGCTGGCCCACAAAGAATTTTTAGCCAGGCTAATTGGACCTGGTAAAGCTAAGCTGTAACATCTGGAAAGAAGTGATGTAGTGACTACTTCTTCAAATATACACATTCTACTATGAGGGTAAAGGGATGACAAAGAATCTGGGAAGCGTAACAACAAAAAAGGAACAAAAGCAGCTCCAGTAACTGCATCTGAAGAACTGGAGAGCCATAAAATGCCTGAGAAAAAATTCAAAATAAGTATCTTAAAGAAACACAGTGAGCTACAAAAGAACACAGCAATTAAGTGAATGAGGAAAATAATACATGAATAAATGAGAAGTTTAACAAGAAGATAAAAACTAAAAACAGGAACCAGAGAAATTCTAAAGTGAAAGAATACAATGCCAAATTGAAAAATTCAGTAGAGTTTTAATAGAAAGGTTGATAAAGCAGAAAAAAATCATAAAATTCTAAGACATGCCATTTGAAATTAACAAGTCAGAAGAACACAAAGAAACAAGAGTTAAAAAGACTGAAGAAAACTCAAGGGACTTATGTCACACCATCAGGCAATCCAATACACACATGAAAATAAGCATCTCAGAAGGAGAAGAGAGAAAAGGGTAAAGCTGACTTAAAGAAAAGTAGTTGAAAATTCTCCAAATATGGGGAGGAAGATGGACATCCAGATCCTTAAAACCTGAAGAATTCTTAATGGGTTGAATCAAAAGCAGTCTTCACCAAGAACTATAATTGAATTGTCAAAAATCAATTAAAGGGGGCTTGAGTGGTTGAACAGTCAGTGGTTTCAGCACTTGCCTAGCATGAGATGGACCCAGGTTCTAACCCCAGCACCACATGTATAAGTAAATGTCGGAGAAACAAAAGCCATCTGAAAAACTAAATAAATTGATCCCCGCCCCCACTCTCTCTCTCTCTCTTAAGAAAAAAAATAAGGAGGAGGAATAAGGGATTTCCCAGACAAAAATCCAGGAGGTTCATCACCTCTAAACATCACTTACAGGAAATGCTAAACGGAGTTCTTGTAAGTTGAAATGAAGGGATGCGGAGAACAACATAAAGCATACGGAATTTTAAATCTCACTGATAAGGGCAGATATATAAACAATGCAAAAATATAATATTGTAATGATGGTATATAAAGTGCTTTTAACTCTAATATAGAAGTTGAAAGTATAACCACAAAAATATGTTAATGGATATGTAATACGGAAGACATAAGCTGCAGAAGCAATGACAATGTGTGTGGAATAAAAGTGCAGAGATTTTGTATGTAATTGAAAACAGCTTAAAACAGTCTGTTGTAACTATAAGAACTTTTAGGCAAGTCTCATGGTAACCAAAGGAAAATAAACTTCAAAGACTACAAAAAGATAAAGTTATCAAATATATCACGACAATAAATTATCAAATCACAAAGGAAGACAATGAGAGAGGAAGAGAAGAGCAAAAGAACTAAAAACTCACTGGAAACAATGGACAAAGAGGCAGTAGTAAGGTATTGCAACACATGATGGCAGAATGTAATTATTTTTTTCTTTTTAAAAAGAAAGGGACAGCGATAGTGAGAGAGAGAGAGAGAGAGAGAGAGAAAGAATCAATTTTTACCCAGTTCTTCATGGGGTTTTCATTGCTCCAACACTTCACTGAGTACGTGGTGCTAGGGTTTGAACTTGCGTCCTCACGCATGCCAGGCAAGTGCTGCAACCTCTGAGCCACCACTGCAGCACCCCAAAATGTAATTCTTTAACTATCAAGAATTAAATTAAATGTGGGGCTGCAGTGGTGGCTCGGTGATTATGGTGCTTGCATGGCATGCACAAGTACATGGGTTCAAATTCCAGTACCACGTACACAATTAAGTGTCAGATGAATGAAAGCCAAGTGAAAAACTAAATAAAATTGATTCTGTCTCTGTCTCTCTCTCTCTCTCTCTCTCACTGTCCTTCTCTCTTTAAAAAAAAATCACATTAAATATAATGGATGAGACTCTCCAATAAAAAAAAGACAGAGTGGCTCAATGATAAAATAATAATAATAATAATAATAATAATAAAGATCCAGGTTCTGGGGATGTAGCTTGGTGATAGATCACATGCTTAGCATGTGCAAAACCCTGGGTTCAATTCCTAGCATAGTAAAATAAAACAGAAACTGAAAAGATATAAAAAGATGATAAGTGCTGCTGCTGATGTAGACAAACGGGAATACTTAAACATTGTTGATGGGAATGTAAGTTTGTGTAGCTGCTATGGAAAACAGTGTTGAAGATCTCCTAAAAGATTTAAAACAGAATTACCATACAAACTAAGGATCCCACTACTGGGTGCATATCCAAAGGAATTGAAATGAGGATCTCAAAGACATACCTATACTCCTGTGTACACTGAAGCATTATTCTCAATCACCAAGATTTCAAGTAACTTAAATGACAAATAGAAAATGAAAATGTGATATACCCATAATATGGAATATTATTCACTCTTACAAAGAAAGGAAATCTTACCATTTGATACAACAGAAATGAATCTGGAGTACAATGCTTGGTGAAATAAGCCAGATGGAGAAGGACAAATACTACATGACACCCATTAAGTGAAGAATCTGAAATAGTTAAACTCATAGAATCAGAGAATAAAATGGTCTTAGGGTCTGTAGCAAGGTGAAACGGAGCACTGTTTGTCCAAGAGAGAAGTTTCAGCTGTGCAGGATGAATGAATCCTGGAGATCCACCCAGCAGAGAGTCCACAGTTAATGATGTTATTTGCTGAAGGACAGAGCTTATGTTGAGGGTTGCTATCCCTCCCACCCAAATGCTAACTCAAGAAGCTGGAAGAAACATTTGATGGTGGTTTAGAGTTTTGTGGCATAGATTGTAGTGATGCTTTTCCAAGTGTGTACTTATTTCCAAACTCATGTTATAGACATTTAATAGGTACACATTTCTGTATGCTGATCATATCTCATTAAGGTGGTTTAAAAATATACAGAGTATTTTCAATCAATTAAAAAAACACTATTTTCATCTCTTACAGAGGACTGTTTCAATCAACTTATCAAGTTAATTTATACTTTTCAACTAAAGAATTAAAGATAATTAATAAGTACTACTTGACAGTAAGAGAAATAATCCTGAGAGAAAACTATAATTCTGACCTGACTTCTAAATACACTAACTGCATGAGGCTATTCTAACTAAAATTAAATTAAAAGTTAAGCTCCTCACGTACACTAGCCACACTGCAAGTGCTCCACAGACATGTATGGTGAGTATCTACTGCTTTCGACCATGCAGAAATTGCTGAACCTTGTAGTACCTTTTTCCTACATCACTCAAATATACCATTTTTTTCTATTAACCAGGTGGATTTGATAGAGAAACATTTAAATTTCTTAATATTCCAGAAATGAATGTAGAGATGGTGTG
This sequence comes from Aplodontia rufa, assembly GCA_004027875.1. Classification (NCBI taxonomy): domain Eukaryota; kingdom Metazoa; phylum Chordata; class Mammalia; order Rodentia; family Aplodontiidae; genus Aplodontia; species Aplodontia rufa. The sequence continues at coordinate 1,379 of PVKS010008899.1, read as the reverse complement.
CAACTCTGCTCTCTCTGAAACCCCCACCCTACCACCAAAACTAGTTGGACAGGCTATCTTTCTTCCACACTATGCTTTTGCCTCCTTTATCAAATATCAAATAGTAAAATATATGGGGGTTTGTCTCAGGATCTTCTATTCTGTTCCACTGATCTTCGGATCTGTTTCGATACCAATACCAAGCTGTTTTTGCTACTATGGCTCTGTAGTATAATTTCAGGTCAGGGACTGAGATACCCCCTACTTCTTCCTTTCTATAGAGTAATGTTTTGGCTAGTCTGGGTCTCCTGTTATTCCATATGAGCTTGAGTATTGCTTTTTCTATATCTGTGAAGAATGCCATGGGTATCTTGATGGGGACTGCATTGAATCTGTATAGGGCTTTGGGTAGAATGGCCATTTTTATTATATTGATTCTGCCTAACCATGAGGATGGAATTTTTTCCATCTACTCAGGTCTTCTGTAATTTCTTTTTTTAGTGTTTGATAGTTTTCTTTGTAGAGGTCCTTAACATCCTTTGTAAGGTTAATGTCCAAGTATTTCATTTTTTTGGAAGTGATGGTGAAAGGGAGAGATTTCCTGATTTCACAAACTGGGCAGCCATATGCGGACAACTGAAGCTGGATCCTTATTTTTGGCCCTGCACGAAAATTAAATCAAAATGGATCAAAGACCTGGATATTAAGCCAACAACTTTAAACTTCCTAGAAAAAGAAGTAGGGTCAACATTACAGCATATAGGAGTCGGCAGCTACTTCCTTAACAAAACTCTCATGGCTCAAGCTGTAAAATCAAGAATAAATGAATGGGATGCAATTAAACTAAAAAGTTTTTGCACAGCTAAAGATCTAGTTAAGAGCATCAAGAGAGAACCTACAGAATGGGAGAAAACCTTTGCCAGCTACACCTTGGACAGAGGGCTATTATTCAGAATATATAGAGAACTAAAGAAACTAAACTCCAAGCTTACAAACAACCCAATCAATAAATGGGCTATGGATCTAAAAAGAAACTTCTCACCAGTGGAAGTCCAGAAAACCCATAAATATATGAGAAAATGCTCTACATCATTAGCTATAAGAGAAATGCAAATCAAAACTTCAATGAGATACCATCTCACTCCTGTTAAGAGTGGCAAAAATGAAAAATTCAAACAACAACAGATGCTGAGGGGCTGTGGGAAAAGAGGAGCACTGTTACATTGCTGGTGGGACTGCAAACTGGTTCAGCCACTCTGGAAAGCAGTGTGGAGAATCCTCAAAAAATTAGGGATGGACCCACCTTATAACCCAGCTATCCCACTTCTGGGTATTTTCCCAAAAGAGTTAGAATCAGCATATTATAGTGATGTGGCTTCATCAATGTTTATAGCAGCTCA